>PVJH01023372.1:0-34958 GCA_004026705.1 Nesogale talazaci | reverse complement strand
CCTGGGGAAAGTGAGGTTTGAGTATCAGCATTCTGAGGCAGCGAGTGCAGCTCTGATCTGTGGCAAAAGAAAAAAAATGATAGATGTATGTGTGGACACATAGGCATACAATTTGTTTGCTTGTGTCTGAATGTATGTGTGTGGCAGAACATGTGTTTGGGTGTGGGGCGGGGGTGGGGGGGAAGGGTGTGGCTGTGTCTCTGGTTGCAGTTCTCTAGATCCCTGCTTGTTAGCATGAAGACAAAGGGAAGAAGATGGCTAAGGACAAACTCTGAGCCTGGTGGAGGCCTGGCTCCTGGAAGTGGGGTTCTGGCCCTGCTTCTGTCTTGGCCCAGAGAATTCCTCCACATTTCAACCACCC
Source organism: Nesogale talazaci (assembly GCA_004026705.1). Lineage (NCBI taxonomy): Eukaryota > Metazoa > Chordata > Mammalia > Afrosoricida > Tenrecidae > Nesogale > Nesogale talazaci. The sequence goes on along the minus strand of PVJH01023372.1, from coordinate 34,597 downwards.
TCCAAATGTGGACAATCATTAAACACGCTAAACACAGTCGTAGTCCTTTCCCTGTAGTTAAAGTCCCCTTTGTGGCCTTGATCAGGAGGACAGTTTTATTTTTATTTTGTTCATTGTTTGATCAAAGTCTATTTCACTCACGGGGGTGAGTGAAAGTAGGGCAGTGACTCACTGTTTGCCAGTTTCTTCAGGCACATGGGAGACAAGACTTAAAAACTAAACTTGTTAAGAAAGAGCCTTGCAGGCTGAGCCCTGGTGGTGTAGGAGCTGAGTGCGGGACTGTGGCACACTGGGTTGGTGGTTCAAATCCAGCAGCAGCTCTCCAGGAGCAAGGCTGGGCCTCCTATTGCCACCAGAGGGCAGTGATGATCCCCCAAAAAAACAAAAAAGAAAAAAGAAAGAGCCTTGGTGGCTTCGTGGATTGAGCGACTGACCACAAGGGGAGCAGTTCTAAACCACCAATTGCTCTGAGGGAGAAAGATGAGCTTACTCTCCTATAAAGATTTTTTTAAACAGTTTTACTGACATGTAGTTTTACATTCCATAAAGTTCAATGGGTTACATATATTTTTTAAAGAGTTATGTAATCATCACCACAATCAATTTTGGAATATTTCCTTCATTTTTTATTGATTATCATTAGCTCTCCATTTAGCAATCTAGCTACTGTCTCTATCAGCATAGCTTTATGCTGCTTTCACATAAAAAGAATCATAGCAATCATACCCCACCCACCAAAAAAACCAACCCAACAATGACAATAAAATAAAACATAGAAAAACCTCAATCTGATTGGGAAAAAAAAGATAAAAGAAATTAGAACAAATAAAAAAATGTGATCCTATAAAGATCAAAAGCCTCAGAAACCCATAGGGATAGGTATACTCTGTTCCATAAAATAACTAAGAGTCAGAATTGATGCAATAGCCATGAATTTGGTAGATTTTTGGAATTTGTTGATGAATGAGTGGGGAGTGAGTGAACAGACCATTAAACCACTAATTTGCTATCTTCATTACAAAGTGATCTTCTCTTAGGTCCTTTTCCCCACTTATAAAATATAAGAGCCATAAAATCTCATCCATCTACTATGTTGACAGGACATTACACCATAAAGACATAGCACCAGAACAGGAATGCATTGACTGAAAAAATGTCTTTCTGGGAAATTACAACTCTTCTCCCAAGAGATTCTTGTTATTTGATCTGGAAAGTGACATTAGCATTACAATTATTTTTTTACACGTTTCCCAGGAAACTTTTAGGGAGCTTTAAGTTCAGTCATTCCTGATCTCTGCCCTCTAGTGCCTTCTTGTCCAGGAGGCAGGGGAGCACAAGCTAGACCTGAAATGATGGTTCTTTGTATTAGAATGTGCCAAAAGCAGGAAGAGAAGTGTGTACTACAAACCACACGATTGCAAAAAGAGAGGAGAAAAATGACTCTGCTTGGGAAGGTCGCTCAGGTCCATGTCATGACATGACATGACATTGAATGTGCACATTCAATTTGACCTTCATTTTCAGAGCCAGGCAGGGCCTTACCAAGGAGAGGAAGTAGCAGGACGAAGGATGCCAAGTTCAGAACTGTTCCACATCTAAAGAGATCAGATGACAGGAGCTACAAGAAGATACGGAAAAGTATGCCCAGCCAAGAAGCATCACTTGAATTCTCATGTATGAGAGGAGAAGCAATCCCAGAAAACTTTGGTAAAAGAAATGATCAAAATAATTGTCCGTTGCCAGAAATACCTGGCCAGGGAGTTCGTCAACAGCCACAAGCAGCTCCATGAATGGAAACAATTGAAGTAGATGATGTAGAGTGCAGGAGATTGCCCGGTGTGGGCCCCAGACAAGCGGTATCACCATGCCATGATCACTGACTAGACATGCAAGTTCTCCAAACACACTGAAACAAAAGCTCTGGGAGCCCAGGCCAACATCTGTATTTTGGCCATCCTTTGTATTGAGTATGACGCACACTCATACAAAAAGAAATCTGAAAATTTCTGGCTGATGGGATGTCTCCAGAAGCTGTTAACATTGGCTGTATCATAGACTTCAGAGAGGCTGCCATAAGAAGGGACTCAGAGTATTTGTTTTATGTATTGCAAAAAAACAGTGACTCTAATGCAGCTACGTTTTAAATCCTAAGGTGCTTGCTGCTCACTTAAGATGAGCAATGCCAGACAGACAGCATGTTTTGTGGAAAGTCTAGTGCTTCTGCCCAACTGTGGAGGAGAAGGATGCCTGGCACAGGGCACAAGGGCAAGCACGCGGCCGCCCCAGCCCCAGCCTGCCAAGCCTGCCGATGGGTCTGGAAACCAGGGCAAGGCAAGATTCCCACGTACAAAATTAGTTCTTGGAAACAGGTTAGTTATCTTGGACAGACTTAGCACAGAGGAATGTTATCTACATACAGATCTGATGAAACCGAATTGAAACTACATCGTCTTTCTCAGAGAATCATTGGTATAAGATTGACAAGACACCTGTGCCTTGGTGGCGCTGGGGGTGAGGCGTCGGATTGCTAATTGCCAGGTCTGAGGCTCAAAGGCACCTGCTTCGCTGAGAGACAGGGCTGAGGGTGTCTGCTCCCATAACAAAGAATGGTTCCAGAGACTTGGTGAGTTTGGATTGGATTTGAATCGATTGCTTCCAGAGCACGATGACACAGTAGTGAAAGTGCCCCAGTAGCAACCAGAAAAGTTGGTTGTTCAGCCCTACTAGCTATGCCAGGTAAGAAAGATGTAGCGGTCTGGTTCCATGAACATTTCAGCCTTGCAACATATGTCCAAACATGCCTGATTCAATGGATTATGATGGATCATGTATGGATTATGATAAAAGTTGTATGAGCCCCCAATAGAACTTTTTCAAAAGAAATACAGCCTGGGAACCCCAGGGGGGCAATTCTACTCAATCCCATAGGCTCACCATAATGAGAAGTCAAACTTGGTAACACGAGTTTGGGTTGGTGTGATCCTGGCCCAGACAAATTAGGAAATAGGGTTGCTATACTGGTCTGAAGTGAACCACCAGGTACCACGGACTAGAGACTTTGCCTCCCTGATGCTGGGTATCCCTCCCTACAGGGAACACGGGTAGATATGTAGGTTTCTTGTAACGCTCCGTGAAAAGGAAGTCCCATAAGGTGCAGAAGACAGCTGCCCAGTGCCATGTTGTATTTCCCAGAGGCAGACTCTCAAGCTCTGCAATGATCACAGCCTGGTGCTGTGCAGTGGCTGCCAGGGAAGCACGGGGTGCTGGCTCCACAGGCCTTGCCTTCGCCTCAGCTATTTGCAGTCAGCCCATGCTTGTTTTGCTGTTTCCTGTCCAAGAGGACCTTCAGTTTCTGTGGAACAGTTAGGCAGGGAGTGGGGGTGGTGGGGAGTGTGAGCCATGAGTAAGACTTGGGGCACCAGATGGACCCAGGCTGGAGCTGACTCTTTGCCCGCTGGGTGACTTCGGCCTGGTCACTTCCCTTCTCTGAACCTCAGTTGCCCGTGACACAGGGAAAAAGAGAGCTCATTTATTTCCACATGGTAGGGGCAGGGGGCGGGGGGAGTGGATGGGATGATGATGTTTTGGTAAAGCTGAGACAGGGAGTGGCACACTATGCAGGTGAAGTTTGCTTCCTCAAGATCAAAAGGAGCTTTCTGTGCAGCGAAGAGGTTATACAAGTCAGTGTTAGTGGCACTAGTCTTCTCTTCCCTTTCGGATGTTTACCCCCAAGCTTTTGTTTACACGAGAGTCTTGGTTTTTATTGAAATTACGGAAGGTCATCGTTGATGGGTCCCATTGAGTCAACTCTGACATCGCAGAATTCCCAGGACCGTGTGCTCTTCACAATCAGAGCTAAGCGTCACTCCATTGTCGCAGCCGCTGTGTCAATCCATCTCATTAAGGGTCTTCCTCTTTTTTGCTGACCTTCGACTTCATCAAGCAAGATGTCTTTCTCCAGGAATTTGATGTCTTCCGATCACATGTCCAAAATACGTGAGACAAAGCCTCACCATTCTCTCCTCTAAGGAGCATTCTGTCTGTAATTCTTCCAACACTGACTTGTCCATTCTTCTGGCACTCCACGGAATATTCAGTATGCTTTGCCCATAGCATAAATCAAATACAACAATTCTCCTTCAGTCTTCCTTAATCATTTCCAGCGTGCGATGAACATGAAGAGATTGCGAAGGCCATGGTTTGGGACACGCACACAGTCCTCCTTGGAGTGACAGGTATGCTTTTGAATACCTCAAAGCAGTCTTCTGCAGTACAGAAGCTGTACTGTACTATTTGTGAAGCTGTACAGCATCAATATTAAAAAGACGTCCTCAGGTAGGGAAAATGGCTAATGTACTATACTGCTACCCAAAAAGATTGGAGGTTAGATTCCACCCAAAGACACCTTAGAAAAAGTCCCAGGATCTAATACTGCAAAAACAGCCAGTGGAAGTCTATTTCCTTGTTGCTACATTGTACCCTTGACAGGCTTGTATCCTCCCAGTAACCCTTCTATAAGGAGATGTTCAGATGCCCTCAATTGGGCTTTGGGTCCCCACTCTGCACGCCCCCTAATTCACAATGATGTGATTTTTGTTCCTTGAGGCTTGATATCTGATCCCTTTGATACCTCATGATCACACAGGTTTGTGTGTAGCAAGGGTGAAACATACAACTTTCTTCTAGTTCTTATATGCTTCCTCACCCAAACTATCATGATCCCAATTCTACCTATCCAGCTAGATCGGAAGATGTACACTGGTACAGATGGAAACTGGAAATAAGGAAATCCAGGACAGATGAATCAGGACGAGTAGTGAGAAGTGACACCGGAAAGTGGAGGGAAGGGGGAGGTAGAAAGGGGGAACCAATTACAAGGATCTATATATGGCCTCCTCTCTGGAGGATGGACAGCAGAGAAGTGGGTAAAGGGAGACACTGGGCACTGTAAGATATCAAATAATAATAATAATTCACAAATGATCAAGGAGGGGTGAGCAGGGAGGGAGGGGGAAAACGAGGAGCTGATGCCAAGGGTCCAAGTAGAAAGCAAATGCTTTGAGCATGATGATGGCAGCAAGTGTACAAATGTGCTTGGCACAATGGATGAATGGATTGTGCTAAGAGTTGTACGAGCTCCCAATAAAATGATTTATTTTTTTAAAAAAGAAAAGAAAACCTGTTGAAGCACAAATCTCCTCAGACACACTGAAGCACTGTGATCCCAAGTCAAGGTCACTACAATTAGCTACCTGTTTAGGATTAAAAAGAGAGCCACCAAGTGCCAGGTGCAGTTAGACATTTGTCTAGCATTTTCACAATGATAGGCTAACTTTTTTTTTTTTTAATCATTTTATTGGAGGCTCGTACATCACTTATCACTATCCATAGCACCAAGGAGTTGCCTGGAGCTTGCACTGAGTTCATGTCGGAAGCAACTTTTGAGTACAAAGCCCTCTCTGCCTCCCTGGGTGGGGGTGGGGGTGGGGGGGTACGCTGTAGACCTGACTCCCAGGTGGTTTCTACCAGAGAGGGTCCAAGGTCACGGAACACATCACAGAACTTCACAGCCCAGGTCTCCACGTTGTTTGCTCCTGTGGTGTTTAAGACACACAACTCCCACCTCAAGGAGGCAAGATGGAAACCATCCTTTCCCCAACTACTGTACAGGCATCTCTACTTTGACAAAGAAACCATGGAGGTATCTGTCCTTCTCTGTGGCGTTTCAAATCCCAGAGTAGGGGGTTGTGGCAGGGGGTGGGGAGGAGCGAAGAAATGGGAGGAGGCTCTTCAGCAGCTTAGTTCCTGTTTATCCAGGAGCTGTTCTTCTGCTCCCCGAGGCTATAATATCCATTTAGAAAGATTAACTAAAATGCGGTTGGGAGGCAAAGAAAGAAGGGGGTGGGGGTGGGTAAAGGACTAGCACAGAGGGAGAGAAAGAAGATGAGATGCTCTGAGCATTAAGGATCTAAAACAGAACTAATTCTTAAATGGACCTCTCTTCTTTGAGACAAACTGCCCCTTGGGAAATCACAGGCAGGTGAAAGCAACCTCAGAGCCTCTTTTTGTCCATGAACTTGGCCTTTCTTTGCGGCATTCTCAGGTGCACTGGGGGGCCCTGGGAAGAGAGAGGACTTTTTCAAAAGACACTTCCACCTTCTAATCCCTTTGCCTACAAACCAAATATTGATCTATTTAGTAAACGGGCCTGTGGGAGGAGGGACTGTGAAGGCCTGTTTACTCAGCAGAGAGGCCCCCCTGACAGCTGCTCAATGGGGGATTATGATGTCACAGTGGTAATTACACTATAAACAGGGGATATGGTAGAGAATCAAGCATGAAAGCAAACTGTGGGGCTGGTTACCAGGCAACACAAAATATGTAACCTGAAACCAACCAGCATGTAAATTTCCCTGCAAGCCTCCCAGATGTCCCTGCTTTGTGGCCCATGCTCAGTTTCAGTTTCAATTTGTTTATGTGCCCTTCTCCTTTGGCCACAAATGTGGAGCTTGAAATGTTGGACGAGAGAAAAGGAAGCCAGGAACTCCAGGAGAAGGAGGCTTTGTGCTTTCTCCCAGGATATAACACTGTCAAGAGAAAGCTAAGCCTTAGGGTTTTTCTTCTGAGGACAATGGCCAACAAGGTGGCCAAACAAGGTAAAGAAGCCAAAGTGAAATTATGAAATTGAACCCTGAGAGAATGTGAGAGAAGGAATAAAATGAAATGAAATTAGATAAATGGGAGAAAATGAAGGCGGAAGACACTGTGGTAGAAATGGTGGGCTCACACTCCTGAGACTAGAAAGGGGTCCTAGCAATGCTACTTCCTGGGGTGCCCACTATCACAGCTCCACCTAGTGGATGACCTACATCCTACCTGAGGACAGGATGTGTTCTGTCCAGCAATGGGAAGTCCTTTGCCCATCTTTCCCAAATCCTCCCACCCACCTCCCCGAACCTATTAGGTTTAGCTAAAATCAGCCTTCCTGTTCCAGAAACCCCACAACTACTCATATTGGACCACCCAGAACAAGTTTGTCTCATATAACTCGAACAGCTCAACAGAAGCAGGGAAACAATCAGGATACCCTTTCTCTTCTCCTGGACTCCCCACAGCAAGTTCTCCAGATGTTTTCATGGTGGTTTCAGAAAACATCGCTCATTGTTCAACCACATGAACAATGTTCACTTTGTCAAGGTGCCTCCTCAGTCGAAGATTGGAAACTTGGCACACTCCACGAAGTAAGGTGTGAGTGACCAAAACGAACCACAGCTCCTCCCCTCCTCCACCCCAGGTGGTGGTGTGTTAGAGATGACAGGCCCAGGCTCATGAAAATCAGGTGTCAGTTACTTTTAGGAATACTGTGCATGACATATGGCATAGACGTTCCTTGTTGGACTGCTGACACCAAGGTCTGCAGTTCAAGAACACCAACTTCTGCACAGGAAAAAGGTGAGAAATTCCAATCCCCTAAAGAGTTACAGACTTAGAAACTCACAGGAACAGTCCTACCCTGTCATGGAGGGTCACTATGAATCAAAGTGGACTCAGTGGCAGTAAGTTTGGAGTTTTTAATTGCTGTTGAGTGCATAACACCAAGGAACCCTGGTGGCACCATGGTTAGGAATTGGGCTGCTAACCCCAAGGTAAGCAACTCAAGACCACCAGCCGATCAAGGAAAGACTTGACTTTTACTTCCATAAAGTACTGAAACCCACAGGAGCAGTTCTGCTCTGGTGAAGCCTGAGGAACATGGACAGCCCCAGATGACCAGGAGCCCCTCTCTTGCTTCCACTTCTGGAATGCACCTGCACGCTTCTGCTTCCAGAAGGCTCTGTTGCTAGCTGTTGGAGGCCAATCCATGACAGCCTTGTGTTACTACTTATTTCTGCTTTGGTGTGCTGCTGATCGCTGGCCCACCGACCAACCAATAACAGACCGTCCCGTGAACCCACCAGCCTACTGCACATCCTTGGGATAAGAAGAAAATGAGCCAAGTATTGACACAATAATGTTCTTTCTTTCTTATGACCCACTGGATATTAGCACCTGCTTCATACGACTCCAGTAACACTCTAGGGTCTCTGTGAGTTAGGATAGACTCAATGGAAGCGAATTTGAGTACATCCCCCCATTGATCATGCAAAATTGAACACGATGAGAGTATTTACACTAGATTTTGGACAAACGAGCATCAGGCTTTTCTCCTTTATCTCCCAAACCCACACCAAACTCCCTGCCAAAGACTGGATTTCCAACTCACAGAAATGCTACAGGACCGAGTAGAACTTTCTAAGACTCTTCAGACTTAAGACACTAAGACTCTTAAGACTCTGCACCTCTTCAGAGCAGCAGACAGCTTCATCTCCCATAGAGCAGCTAGTGAGTGTGTCCTGCTGACCCTGTGATTCCCACACAGTTCCATGCTTAACCCCCTGTGTCACCACACCGTCCTCTGTCCCTCAGAAAGCTGCTTTTCCAGTCTCTGAAAAGCACATATTGCATTTCTGTGGGGATTCAGTGTCGCACAGAGGAGTGGTACACTCCTGTAGCTGGACAACAGAGAGCAGCTACAAAGTCTAGACATCCCTATGCAAAGTTCGTGACACAACAAGGACCCACCTTGGTTGCATAGGGCTAAAGTAACTGGAGAAGCATTTCAATTCATCTCAACTCTCTTCCAGGTATAGTGGCCACCTTTGTTGACTAAAAACATTTCTCCTGGGAATGATTCACACAATGGCCACACACAGTTCCACAGGGCACTCTAAGAACCAGACGTCTAATGGCCAGGGTGCAAAACAATGCTGGCTTAACTGACGTGGAGATGCTGTTAGAGTTACAATCATGGTGGCAAATTCGAGTAATGGTTTTAGTGTAATCTTTGGAATTCTGTATTCTCCAAAGTCTAGTAACAGTTATCTAGATGACAGGACTAATTCCAATGCTAGCTCAGTCATTCCCGGGGATCTGGTTGAAAATATCTCCATTCCTGGGCCTCAGTTTCCCTCTCTGGTCAGTTTGCAGGGTTAAATCCTCAGACTTCTGATTCCAGATGACTTTGGCAGTTGCCTACAGCTTGGAATGCGGTTTCAGTCTTTTTGCGAGTACCGTGAACAGGACTCAGCACCAATGAGCAGCCTTTTCCACCAGCTAATTCTCACCGTGTGGACTTGCTTCCCGCCTCCACTCCTCCTGTTGTCCTGGGGATGGTTTGTTTGTTGTGACCTCTCCTCAGATGCACTTCAAATGCTGATGAAACTGTCCTCAATATTGCAGCCCTGCCTCTGGATCTATTCAGCATGAGCACAATTAAGTGTTCTAGAATTATTTTACCCATCATTTGTTATAATCTACACAGTCAAATGCCTTGAATAGTAATAAAGCACAGGTAAACATCTTTTCTGTCATTTCCCCATGTCCCCTGTTCATGTCCTCTCCTGAATCCAGTGTGAACGTTTAGCAATTCCCTGTGGATGCTTGTACATAACACTAAGGATGTTGTTCAAATTGTCTGCATTCTCTAGGATGATTTTTCTTAGAAATGGTCACAAGTGTGGATCTCTTCACTATTCGGACAGGTCTTCCAACTGTCTTGGCGCATAGTAGTGAGTGCTTTCAGAACACTTAATTGTGCTCAGGTGAATCAACTCAATGTCACTGAGTTTGTTTGTTTTTTGTTTGTTTGTTTGTAACCAGACAGTGTTATGAAAGGTATGTGTCAGGGTTGAATCCTTCAACATATGTACACAATCTGTATACTGAGAAAATAATCCCCCAAAGTTAAAGTGATCAGACATCTCACTTTTTAACAATTTAACAATGTCCTGTGCCATTTTGAAATTAAAATAAATATATTACAATAGTATTTTTATGTTTTATGAAAATTTTGTTGCTCCATATAGACCAAATTTTTAATCCATAAACATTCCCCCACCCGTCTCCTGGTCAATGGAGTCCCGCTTAAAATCTAGTCACTTTACCCAAAGCTGAACTTCATGAAGAAGAAAATGGCATCAGAATTAAAGGAAGATTCATTAACAACCTTAAGTATGCTGATGATAAGAAGTTGCTGGCTGGAAATTCAGTTCTTATTGACGAAGATCAAAGACTGCAGTCCACAGTATGGTTTAAGCCTCAACATAAAGAAAACAATAATCCTTACTATCTGACCAATAAGAAACATCATGTTGAGGGCTGAGCCCCAGTGGCGTAGTGGTTGTACGTGGGACTGCGGCCCACTGGGATGGAGGTTCAATTCCGGCACCCAGGAGCAAAGGCTAGGCCTCCTACTCCCACCACCCGAGGGCAGTGATGCCTTTAAAAAAAAAAAAGAAACATCATGTTAAGGAAACACCGAAACTTTCCAGGATTTCAATTTAGTGGGGTTCAGTGCCCAGGGAAACAGTCAGTATGAAATCAATGTGTTGCAGTCAGCCAGTCAACAGCAAAAGACATCTTTAAAATGCTAAACAGCAAAGATAAGGACTGAAGGGTGCCTGCCCCAAGGCATGGTGTTTCCCATCCTCTATGCCTATGGTAACTCCACTGTGAATAAGAGAACCTGAAGAAGAATTGATGCATTTGAATTATGGTGGGGGCATACACCTCCACCATACACATTGAATACACCATCATCTGCTAGAACACGCACTCTGTCTTGGAAGAAATGTAGCCAGAATGTTCCTGAGAGGTGAAGGCAGAGTTCGTCTCACATACTTTCGGCACGTCATCAAGAGGGATGAGTCCCTCGAGAAGGAGATCCTGGTCAGTAAAGGAAGCGTTGGATAAAAAGAGGAAGACCCTCCATGAGAGCGATTGGCACGGTGACTGCAACATTGACTTCAAACAAAGCAACAGCTGGCACCGGACCAGATGCTGTTTCATTCTGTTACACACAGGGTCACTAGGTGGCAGAGACAACAGGAGAGCACCCAACCACAGCATGGCCACGATGTGTCCTGGTATCTCCCAGTCTCTTTTTAGGGCAATTAAAATGACTCCTCTAGACTCCAGAGTGGCAGAGCCACCACTCTAACTTCACTTGAAACATTGTTCTTGACCTGACCAAATGCTCCCACTAATCTGTGAAGATCTCTGTTGATCCCATCTGAGCAAAGACACACCATGCTGAATACTACTAACATTATGACAACTTAGAAAGTGTCCAAGCGCTGCCACTCTCAGTGTTTGACCCTTGTTCCTTTGGAGAGACTAGACTTTGCAGAAAGAAAAGTTTCTATCATCTACCTGCTCACTTTCTGCCCAACTCCTCTACCACCACCAACCCTCACCAGGCCTAGAACCCTGATCTTCTCACTATCCTTATATTTATTCCTCCCTTTTTGGGTCAGTCTTTCCACAGATGTCGTATGATGTATGTCCTCCAGAATTTGTTCAGATGTTACCTTCCATGTTTCCGTTGTCTACTTTGTATGAATAGCTACATTTCCATTTAGCTTTATCTGTCTCTAGAAAATACCACCATCTTGAGGAGTCTCAGTGGCGAAGGGGTTACACATGGGGCTGCTCATCACAAGGTGAACTGTTTAAAACCGCCTGAGGCTCTGAAGGAGAACGATGAGGCTATCTACCCCTGTAAAAAGTGAGAGTCTCAGAAACCCCTGGGGCAGTTCTACCGAGTCCTCAGGGTTGCTAAGAGATGACCTCTGCTCAATGGCAGTGAGTTTGTTTTCTGGGTTTAGAGGGTAATGTTTTTTAAAAAACAAAACAAAACCCAAAATTGTTGCCATCAAGTTGATTCTGACGCATAGTGCTCCCATGTAATACAGAGAATTGAGTCCCATACGCATTTCTTAACTGTGGATGCAGTTTGTGGAAGCGATTTACCATGACTTCTCCTATGGAACCACTAAGGGGGGGTTGAGCCACCATCCTTTAGACTGACAATCAGTGGCAAACTGCCTGTGTGAAGTGCTTGGATCATCTAGCCCCCTGGGGATGATATACTTCTCTGTTTCCCATCTGCTTCCTCAGAATGCTAGGTCAAGCATATATTAGACACCCAACATGTACTTGTCAATGAACAAATAAGTCCGCGTTTCAGTCTAGAGCACTGACACTTAGGAGAAGCGACTTGTGGTTTCTGCTGTCAGATGCCATCCAGTCAGTTCTGTTTCATACTGACTCTGCGTGCAATCCAATGTCCAACTCTCTACCAAACAGAGTGTCCTTTCCAGACACTGGTCTCTCTCGATAACATGGCCAAGTACCTGAGAGAAATTCTCATCATCTGTGTGCCTAAGGAACACTTTGGTTGTATTTCTTCCATAACAGATGGGTCTATGCAACTAGCAGTCTATGATGCATATAATAGTTTTCAACAACATCATACTTCAAAGATACCAATTATTCTCAGGTCTTCCATATTCTTTTTACATGCACATGAGATGACTGAAACCATGGCTTTGCTTAGGTGTACTGTTCAACATGACCCCTCTGATTTTCAAACTTAAGGAGTTCTGGGCTGCAGATTTGTCCAGTGCAATGTGTAGTTGGATTCCCTGACTGTTGCTATGGATTCAAGCAAAATGAATCCCTTGACTCCAACAGGTATCATGATTTCTTCTTATTGGTGCACTGGTGAGGATTTTTATTTTCTTTGTATTGAAATATCTACATTAAAGGCTGTATGATCTTTGATCTTCAGCAATAAGTGTTTCGAGTCCTCTTCACTCTTAGCAAGCAAAGTTGTGGCATCTGTCTATCTCAGTTGAATAAGCCTTTCTAAAATTCTGATGTCCTGTTCTTCATAATCCAGTTTCTCAAATGATTGGCTTAGTAGATTGCATAAAGATGATGAAAGGATAAAATTCTCTTGCACACCTTTTCAGATTTCAAACCATGAAATATTTTATTGTTCTGTACAAACAACGGCCTCTTGATCTCCATACAGGTTCCACATAAGCACAATTAAGTTGAATTAAATTATTTGTAATGTTATCCATACTTTGTTCGGGTCTACATAGAATATTGTCTTTTCATAGTCAATAGAACACAAGTAAACATCTTTCTTGTCTTCTCTGCTTTCATCCAAGGTCAATCCAATGTCAAAAATGCTATTTTTCATTCCATGTCCTCTTCTAGATCCACCTGACCTTCTTTGCAGCTCCCTGTTATGTGCTGCTGCAGAATATACTGCAGGAAAACAAGCAGTCTCTGAAAGATTGACAAAGAAGAGAATCCCATTAAAGATTTGTGTGCTTGTTAAAGATGGTGGCAAAGAAGCCCCAATCAAGGATGGCATGGAAGAAGATTTCATTTGCACGAAATGAACTTTTATTTTTAATTACTCTTTAAAAAGAAAGAGAGAACAACTGCTGAGTTCAAGACTCAGACTCAATAAGAGAAAGACCAAGAGAGACTCTAAATCTGACCAGATCTCTCATTTAAGCTCTTCCCGCTCAAATGTCTCCTGGAGGAAGAACAATGTTGTTTTTTTTTCCACGAGATTTTGAAGCACATACGGAGTAGTACCTTTCTGCTGTGAAGATAATGGATGTACACAGGTACATCATCATGTCAGTAATGAATGGTTCCTGGAGACTGGAGGGCCTCTGGGAGTCCTCCTCTAGAGGGACAATTTCCAATCCTTCTTAGAACTTAGTAACCTGTGTTGACTTGAATAAGTCCTGATGATATCAGAATAGAACAGGAGAATAAATAGTTGGTTTCAAAGTAAACGTTCTTAAATCAAATATCACAAAGTGCAATTTTCTTCAATCCTAGGCAAAAATGAAAGAGAGAGAAATTTTACTAAATATTCATAGAATCCTTCTCCATTCTGAGTCATTTCCATTGAATCAATGGTCAGTGATTTAGTGTTGAGTAAGAGAAGAGCTGCTCAGAAAGTCTAACTCAGCGATAATCCTGCATTCAGGGTGCCATGGTACAATCTGCCATTCAAAGGGTTTTATTGACTGTGAGACAGATTTTTCACTATTTCTGTATAGAAGTTAGAAGTCACCCCTTCTCCCAGCCTTATCATATCCTACCAAAGATTGGCTGGGTATAAGTGTTGGTAAAAAAAATCAGCCCACGGTTTGTCTCAGTGCAGAGCAAGTATGAAGGGGTGACCTCATAGCCACCAAGGACACTAATAGGATGGTTGCCCTTAGAAAGTGGCTCTTCATGAGAAGTCAGGAACATGGGCTTTTTCTAAGACAGGGGCTGGCTGGAAAGGTCTCCGGTGAGTGAGAAAAACACAGAGAGATTTTCTAGGGATTGTTCTAGCTCCTTCTCTGCAAACTGATATAGTAAAGTGCGTGAGCCATTCTGAAAATGTACACACTCAAAGAAACTGAAAAGGGAGAGCACAAAAAAGGAATCAGGCAGAAAAACATGAGCAGGGCTGTAGCTCATAATGAATACGTGCTTTCCCTTCACTGGCTTATCAGCTCCGTCAAGTGTCTTCTTGAAGAACCATGCAGACAATCTCATGCACAGCCCAAGTCAATGTGACAGGTGCCTTACAAGATCATGGAAGCCTCATTGATGCTGCTGAATTCTATGCAACCATTCAGAAGAGCAGAAGGCTAAAGCGACTTTGGTAAACAATGGGGCAAACAATGAGGGTTATATGTCATCATTCTAGGTGCTACACTATGAAATAGACTTGGTGCATTGTTAATTTTTTTATTATACCAGTCTTTGAAAGAGCATGCCTCGTTATTTTAATTTTAATTATTGTAACTCACAGCTCTGGATTCTTGTTATACCAGCTCTACAGCTCAAAAACATTTAGAACAATCAGCAATTCTTTTATTTCATGATTCACAAATTACACTTAAAAGTATTGATAATTTCTACTAATCATTTATTCTGAAAGACATGACTGAAGATGAACGTGAAGTGAAATCTCCGATGAATCTTGCAATTTTGATCTAAAGGACAGATTTGTCACCACATGAAAGTAGAGTGGATAATTACTAGGTGGTTGACATGACAATTAACTCCATCCTTAATAATTATAATTTGACAGACAGTAAATCAAGATGGCAGCCATCTGTAAATAAACACCCACAGAGCCATCTGAACAGTATTTCACAATAATATCTTCACCTCATAAAAACAAGCAAACTGGTTCTGACTAGTGAGCGAGTAAATTTCTCAGAGACCAGAGAGAGCAAATTTTTGGGTCACCATGTTCCTAAATTTGTCAGCTGGACACAATTGAGGGCCTGGTTGTTTTGTTTTGTTTTTATTTGATTTTTTTCCTAGAGCAATCATTGTTATTTTCCACAAAACATTAGCTCATTTTAAAATATCAGATTATGACTTTTCAGTGTGAGTGAAGCTGTCCTCTCAAATGACTCTGCCTGAGGCCTTTCATCCTCCTCCCCTGGATTATACCCGACTACAAACAGTAACTCTGGAGTTTACCAGCTCTCTTTCTCAAAAACTTTCCACCAATTAACTTCCATTATGTTCCTTTTGGGGAGACTCATTTCCTGGATTTTGATGCTCATAATGGTGTTAGTATGGGCACCAATAACCGATATTGTTAGCTTCTGCTAACTGATTCCTATGCATTTGAGGTTATATCTTTTTAACATCTCTCTAAAGTAGAGAGCAAGGAGCCCTGGGGGTGTGGTGGTTAAGAATGTGGCTTAAAATTGAAAGGTCAATGTTTCCGGCCATTCAACCACTCAGCTGAGAGACAGAGTGACATCTGCATTCATACAGAAAACCCTGAGGGGGAGGGAGAAGCAGGGAAGAGGCAGACGGGTTCTATTTGTTCTGCAAGGTTCCTAGGCATTGGAATCCATTGAAGGACAGTGGATTAGGGGGGGAGGGGATGAAAACATTTTTCTCTTCATATTTTTTTTAAAGATATGGAGGTCATGAAAGATCCAATCACTTCTTCTGAGTCACACAGCTAGTAAGTAGCTGATGGGACAGAGATTTTAACTCATACTTACACCCCAAAGTCCTACTTTTCTGATCATCTGTTTCTTCTGAAGTCTTTAATTATTAGTTTTCCTCAGGGTTTTATATTACTCTTTTTTTTTGAACCTCACTAGATATCTTTTCTTTGGTCAATTTTAGCTACTCCCACACAATAATGCTGTGGATTCCCAAATCTATCTTTAACCCAGATCTACCTCCTGAGCTCTGGATCCTGGTAGTAACACTTGGCCATAATCCCCATCTGAATTTCTTCTTTCACTTGATGGATACCTAGTGAGTCACTCTTGGGTACTAAGCACGGTTGTAGGCACAGGGGATCCAGAGAGGAACAAAACAGGAATCAGTGACATTATGGAGCCTACATTAGAACTGCAAAAGAGCCAGGGGAAGACAAATAACAGAAAAATTTCACAAAGCCATAAAGCCTTACCCCAAATGCCAAGGACACTGGGATCAGGAGCTCAGACAGAGGAGAAAGGAGGCTGCTGCTTTGGGTAGAGGTGCCTGCACTGGTGAAATTAACATTGACATGAACTGACAGTCCAACCCTTTCTGTATTAGCCAAGTCCTCATTGTAAGAATATACCTGGCCCTTCTGTACTCGAGCAAAAATTCCTTCCCTCAATTCAGGTGATCCTTCCCATGGACTTTACCTGATCTGGCCCAACTGATACTAAATTATTATTAAAGTACAGCCTAAAGATCCCATCCTATCCAAGGTCCCTCCTGAGTCCATCAGCAATCAGAGTCAGTCATATCCTCACATCTCTTGCTCAGGTGTTACATATTCATGAGGCCAATATGACTTTTTTTCCCACCAAAAGCATCTGTGGGTACTTATACTATAGCATGGAACCAGAGGAAGGATAAGGCATGAGTTCATGAAACATTTTGAATGCCCTGATAATAATGGGGGTTGAATTGATTCCCAAAGTTAATAAGGAACAAACACAAGGGAGTTTGGCCTTGTAGAACTCACCCCAGTGGCCATGTGAAGGGTGAACTGGAAAAAGAAGGAAATCAGGCAAGACTGGAGGAGATTCTGAAACAAACTCAGATGGTGGGGATGAAGAGGGTTGAAGGGATCCTCAACTGGACTCAATCACTCTCTGCCTTTGATTCAAGTCCTATTCAGAGTGACCCTATTGGCAGAACAGAACTGCCAAGTTGGGTTTCTGAGCTCTTAAATCTTTGCAAGGGTAGACAGTGTCCTTGTTCTCCTGAGGAGTGGTTGGTGGGCTTGAACTACTGACTTCATCATTAGCAGCTCAATGTGGAGCCCACTATGCCACCGGGGCTCCTTAGTAGACTCAAAATGGTTTGAAAATAATAACATGTATGGAGTCTTCTCGTTTACCGGGCATGGCTTTACATTTAAACACTCCTTGTGTGTGAAGTCATTGAATGTTTCAAATATCTCTTGAGGCAGATACTGTTTTAATACTTGCTTTCCAGACAGGTAACTCACATTTACATAGATGAGAAGAACTGCAGTATAGAGGGGAATGTTGCTTGAAAACCTATGTTATTTGCCACCATGCTTTACTTCTGCACATACATTACATTAACACAAAACTATATTTACTGCATACATTTGCTTAGCTTATTTCAATCAGAGTTGAATGTCTACCTCAATATTTTTGCAAAACAACCCATCCAAAATATACTATTGGTGATCAGTGCATGCTACAACTTGTAATTCTGAGAATGCTTAGGCCCTATCTGGTGTTTTCTTTAGTCTTTCCCCCACCTCAGTCAAATGAGGGGAAGCGTAACATATGGAAGCATTTCCACACTGCAAGTTAAGCTGAAAGGAAATATTAGGCAATTTGCAAACACTGTCAAGTGAAATATAAATATTCATTAGAAAAATGCTACATGGAGACAAGAATATCTTTATATTGATGATTCATTCTGCCAATCTTTTTTCAGTCAACAAACATTAATCAGAACTCACATGATGGCAGGAGCAGAGATGGAAAGTGAGAAAACAGAAATGACTAAGATTTATCCTTGTCATAACGAAACTCACAGTTCTAAGTTTGAGATTTTTATTTCATGGTCATGAATAGATGAAGATATTGCAGGCGACTCTCTGTAACCACCTCAAAGGTAAACAGAGCTTTGGGCTGTAATTCAGATAGAGCTGTGGGCTGTAGCCCAGCACTGTCTCAGGCGAGCTGGACATGCCACCATCTCTCTGACCCCCAGTTTCCTCAGTCAAAATTAAGACACTGCTTCTACCTTACAGGAGGGGATGAGGAGCAGTGGGTGTTCAGGATTCTGGTGGGCACAAAAATTTGAAGGAAATGATTTTGACTTACAGACGATTGTTGGCTTTTTTATTGTAAAGTTATCAATGTTGTGTCCAAGGGAGTGTCCAGCCAACATGCATGAGTAAACCGGCATTCTCATCTACGCCCAAGCAAACAATAGGAAACCAAAATCAAAGCTCCCTTCTGATTCATGGCTACACTATAGAAGAATAGGACTGTCCATGGGGTCCCCGAGGCTGTAAACCAGAAACAGATCGCCACTCCTTTCACCCACAGAGCAGCTGATGGGTTTGAACCACTGGCCTTTTGGTCAGCAGTTGAACTCTTTCACCCCTCTGCCAACAGGGCCCCTTCCAAATGACAACAGTAACAAACAAACACTTCGGCACTGGCTTCAGTGAGGCAGGAGCTGACCGTCCCAAGGGCTGGATATCCCAGCTCATGCAAAAGCAGCATGCGTCTGTTAGCCATGGAACTACATCTACTCAGAGCAATGGCGAGCTTTCTCAACATCATGGCCCTGTCTCTGAGGAGTGAAAGTTGCTAAAGAAATAGTGTAGACTTGTCCAGCAAGAGAGGGAAGAGCTTTCAAAGAGTCCCTATTCCTGTAGAGAGCTACGGCAGAGTTCTGAAAGTGTCCCATCAGGTTTCCTTCAGAACAGGGACACCAGCAGAGTGGAGGGTTGTCCTCTGCTAGGACCCCGAGAGACAAGGTTCCAGAAACAACACAATCCTGCCTACAGCTCCAGTGATGAGTCAACAGGGGACTCCCCACAGGAACCAGGGAGAAAATGGTCAGACTGGTTCTCCCACCTCCACATGCAAGGCATCTTACCATGTAAGGGGTAACTAACAGGAAGCATTAACGGAGAAGAAGGACAAGGTTGCCAACACTCACACCATGTGCCAAACATGGTGACGGGCCCTTTTCTTTGGGTGACTGGCTTAATAATTCCAGTAACTTGTGCTGGTAAGTGGTTATGGATATCTCAATTTTACTGAATGAGGAACATGAAATTGACACTCTCCAGAAGCTGTCCCAACA
Organism: Nesogale talazaci; assembly: GCA_004026705.1. Lineage (NCBI taxonomy): Eukaryota > Metazoa > Chordata > Mammalia > Afrosoricida > Tenrecidae > Nesogale > Nesogale talazaci. Next base: position 15,346 of record PVJH01023372.1, on the reverse strand, counting down.
GGCTTTCTCCAGAAAACAACAACAACAACCAAAAACAACCCAAGATGTCACTACCAAGTAAGCGAACTCTTAAGCCAGAACTTCTGATCTATAAACCTGTGTTCATTCTTCTGCACCACTGTCTCTTGGATTAAAGTCCAAAAGCAATTGGGACACACTACCTTATCATCCTCCATTGATCACTTCCTCCAAAGAAAGCCTTTGCCCTTCTCAGTCCTCCCACAAGGCTGGCCTCCGTGATGGAAGTCACCCATCTTCCTTGCCTTGACTTTTGCTTGGAAGTGCCCCGTGAGCAGCATCTGCAAAAGCAAGCGTTAGCTCCCTGCCTTGCTGCCTTCAGCTATGGTTGTGTTCCTACGGCCTTAACTCTTGCTGGAAGCCTTCTTCCCAGACCCAGCTCCTTCCAGCCTTCCAGCTTGACTTCTTTGCCCTGCTACGAGGGCAATAACAAGCCTCTTGCCATTGTGAATGACCAGGTGTCTGTTAGTTCCCTCAACATGGCCCAAACTTTAGTAAATGATATTCTCATTGCGAAATCATATTCAGATAAGCCCATTTAATAGGGTCATTTGTTTCCTGCTAGGACCCTAATGATAGATTGAATTAAAAATTCGTGTATATTTAATTCCACCATTGTTGAAACTCTAAAATTAATCTCCGGGTGTCTAGGAAACAGCATCAATTTGCATCTCATGGAAATGAATCAGCTGAAATTGCAGTGCACACATTTTGTTTGGATTTGATGAGCTCGCTGCAAGGCCAATAAACTCCCCACATGCTATTGGCAACCACCACGGTGAATGAAACTTCCCAGTTGCACTTGGAATGCGATGTTTTTCCATGAGGCTGTGCTGCAAAGATGAAATACAGAGAATATGAAAACACACTACCAGGCCCCTGCCAAGAGGTTCTCTAGAATGTACGCGAAATGTAGCTAAAAGCATTTGTAACTCTGACACAGAGCGGGGGCTTCAGCTGGGAGAACTTGACTAAAATCACTTGAGCTCTCCTGTCACTGGGCTTTAGAAATGATGAGTGAGTCATTTGAAAATGAACCGAGAAATGTTTCAGCCTTAACGGCTTTTTTTGAAGTTTTCATAGTGCTCCTATAGTGTAAGAGTTTGTCCATGAAATGCATAAATCAAACGGTCCAGACTGGGGGTCATACTTCAGCCCACCTGCCTGGTAAAGAAGGGCCCGGCTGGGTCTGCTTACACAGACAAACGTGCAGTTGAGAAAGCGGTACCTTTCCCCCAAATGTGTCTTACTTCTCCCCCGTGAAATAGAATAAAGAAAATCAAACAAAAACCAACCAGAAAAAAAAAAATTCCCAACGACTCCTTTCCAAAACAATGTGCACAACAGCTGCAGTCTCTGCTGTCACAGACAGAGCTTTCTGTGGGCAAGAAGCATGGGCTCTCGGAGCAACCTAAGAAAAGAGAGACCCCAGATCCACCCTGTGGAATCAGGACAGGGGTCTCAGCTTTTTATTCAAGCTTTTGAGAAAAAGCAAGACTTGGTCATATGAAGCAAAAATAAGGAAGCAGGAGCACAAAAGCGTCCTCAGCAGAGAGGTCAGCAGCCCTGGAGGTGAGAGGGAGTGCAACTCATAAGACACCTGCGAAAGGACATATAGGGCAAGGTCTTGGCAGGGTAGAGGTTGCAGTGAGCAAGGGGGTGGCAGCCACTGGGTTGGTCAGGGATGAGACAAAAGGTCAGTTCCCAGAAGCACTCGTGAGCCTGGTGAGCTGACTATCTGCTACTGTTTGGGTTAGGGACTGTCAACTTGGTTCCGATTTACAATGACTCCCTGTACAAGAGGGATCAGCAACATTGGGAACATGGCCCTGACATAGAGACTTTGGTGATCTAGACCTCACCTGGTTCTAAGTCCCTCGTTTACAGAAGGATTGGGCCACCATCGCTTTTCCGAACTCTCTCTGCAGTGCCCAGTGCCACGCCAGCCTCACAAGCGCCCCTGTGCTTGTTGCAGCCACTCTGTCAGTCCATCTCATGGAGAAACACTCGGACCACAAAGTAATTTGTCAACCAAGCAGAACCCATGTGAACATGTGTGCAAGTGATGGGTCTTGAGGCAGCAAGGTCAATCTGGGATGTGCAAGTAGACAATGCATTTGCACAGGCCTTTTGACATCATCCTGGCCCTGCGATTTTTTCCACTCTCATCAACTCACAGTGACTTCCTCCTCTCATATTCTGAGGAGGCTCTACAGGAGTGGTTCTCAACCTGTGGGTTTTGACCCGTTTGGGAGTCAAACGACCATTTCGCAGGGATCACCTGATACATAACAGTAGCAAAATTACAGTTATGAGGCTAAGTAGCAACAAAAATAATTTTATGGTTGGGGGATCAGCACCACATGAGGAACTGTATTAAAGAGTTGTGGCATTAGGAAGGTTGAGAACCACTGATCTAGAGAAAGCAGAGATAGACAAAAAACTGAGAGTGAAATGACTCTTTAAAGGAGGGTCTTAGTACATGTTAAGGTCAACACCACTAAGGTCTATATGCAAGGACCATGTGGTCAGTTTGGCAATAATTTTTCCACTTCTGACTACTTCTACGAAATCTCAGAATTTCAGACATTGAGTGAGAATGATCCAGAAATTGTGTTTACAGTTATTCTAGCAAGGATGGTGCCAGGCTGCCAACTCACATCCACGCTCTATGCTAAGGCTGTGAGTCAAGCCCCCTTTGGGGATTGAATGACTCTTTCACAGGGGTCACCTGATTCATAACAATAGCAAAATTACAGTTAAGAGTTAGCAACAGAATAATTTTATGTTTGGCGGAGGGGAGGGGGCAACATGAGGAACTGTATAAAGGGTTAAGGCTTCAGGAAGGTTGAGAATTACTGCAGTCAGGGTTCTAGAGCTTTCTGACCACGCTTTGCGGAAACAGGGCAGCTAAATGTTGGGAGACTCTGGTGAGGTTTTGATGCACAGACTGTGCAGAAAGTTATATCAAAAGAGAAGAGGCATCTTCCTCTCTAACATCAAGTCCTATGATATCCATATCCAGACTTCTCCACTTATTTATCTCAAATTTTCACTGTCCTACCTACAAGTCAGAATCCAACCACAAGTCATGCATTGTATTTAGTTATTATGTCTCTTTGGTCTGCTAAAATCTAGCACAATAGTTCCTATCCTCCTGGACTGTGGAAGAGAGCTGATCAGTTGTCTTTTAGACCATCCCATTACTGGATTTAGTCCCTCATTGTGTTGTTGTCTCCTCTTCATTCCAATAAACTGGATTTCTATCTAAAAGGTTGATTATATTCTAGTGAAAGTTTGCAGCGAGAATACATCATGGGAAAGCCTGTTGACTTCATAGTACACATATTAGGAAGAATATTTTACTTGATTGTCATATAAGCAATATGAGTGATGCTAATATCCATTAAAATGGGCCCATTGTGAGGGGCTGACCCTATGTGGGGGCGCGGTTAGCAGACTTCCCTGAAGTTAGGCAGTTTCTAGAGACTGAGGCCATTCGTACGAGTCAGAGAAGGTGGACTTATGTCCAGATCCTCAAAGGATTTTATGTGGAGAAAAACATGATGAGAAGAAGCAAACTTCAAGGTACACGCATGAGAAAAGCATTGTCTGTAGTGGCAGGAGAGTGGAAAAATGGAGTGCTAACTGTGTGGCCTGCAAAAAGCTTAGTGGAAAAAGTTTTGGAACACTCCTTTTACAGCCATGTCAGTTCCATGTCAGAAATAATTTATCAGGTGCTCTCTTACAAATCAATTGGGATGGTTTGAATAGTTGGTCATGACCTTGCATAAAGCACCATCCTGAACAAGCTCCTCAGGCTCATGATTGTTAATAGCTATTTGCTGAACGACTAAACAAACAAACATATACCCTTCTACTTCACCCCGACTGCCAATTAGACCCAAGAGATGTAGATTCTCATTCTCCAGTATCTCTTGACTCCATCTTCTTCCCGGCATCATCACTCCCACCCCTTGAGTGCAAGTCACCCTTTCTGCCAATTGCGCTTCACTCTTATCCTCTTAGTCTTCTCCAATCTCTTCACCAGGTAGGTTGCTGCCAAATTAAATGGAGCACTGATGACTTTGCATAAAACTAGGCTTCACCCTTCCTAATGGTTACCCCTTACATGCAGGATAAACTCCAACAGCCTTGCTTGGTCTTGCAAAGTCCTACAGACTCCGTTTCCTATCGTCAACTCCAAACTCATTTTTTTCTCTCCCAATTTCACTTTGTTGCTCTGCTCTAACTCATTGGTCTCCTCCTTTTCCTTCGACACATCGGTCTCTTTCCTACTTTTGAGTCTTTACACATTTTTCCTTTTCCCTTTCTTCTTTCTCCTCCCACTTTGCTTTATAGCAAAAATGCCCTACTCTTCTCTCAGCTTGGCTTAAGCTTGCCTACTGTAGCTCCCACCCTCACCTCACCCCTAGTTTCATGACTCGCTTTCACTCTGTGGGACTAGTCAAGTTTGTGATGCAGTAACTGTGTATGCAATTATTGTGTCTACAGTGCCTGTCTCCCTAGCTAAGCTCCACCAGGACAGAGGACATCTGGATCACAGTCACATCTGTTATGGCTGGCACCTCATACAGGTCTAAGGCAAAGTCGGTATGTAATAAATACTTATTGGAAGTATGAATGCACAATTGAGGGACTTTATCCTTTTATGCTCCCAATCAATATATGCTCTCTGAGGCTGGCTGCTTTCTGTGGTCTTCTGTATTTTATATAGTTTAGCTTTGTGAGACCCCCTTTGCCAAAATCTGGCACATCTGCAAAATTAGAGGCCTACATGCCCTCAAATTTGGTCCTTAAATGTAACCAACCAAATGTTGATTTCTCTATCCCTGCCTGTTGCCATATGTCATATGGGGTAGTGAACAATAGAACAGGAGCCATGAAAACTGGGAAAAGGCATCTTTCTAGCCTAGGGAGCATTTTGAGAGGGCTCTTGACTTGATTTAAAGGGAGGTTGCTGCTTTGGGCAGCAGAAGACGGGTAGATGGGACAGGAATGCCAGATAGATGGAATGGCATGTGCAAACAAAGAAAAGAAAGAGAGAAAAAGACCATTTCAGGACATTTAAAGTAGTTTGGCATCTCTAAAGAATGGATGATGACACCAAGAAAAAGGACCTGGATCACAAAGCACCTTCTAGCAGCGCAAAGGAGCTTGATCTCCGTGCAAAGTGTGATTTAACGGGAAGTCCAGGAAGAAGGGAGAACAAAGAGTGACATGAGCAGATAGGCGTTCTTAAAACACAACTGCACATGCTGTGGCTCAAATGGAGAAGAAAAGCACATACTGAAAATTCAATTTGGGGAGTGTATTGAATTCAATTTGACACATTAATACTTGACTTTGTCAGGACATGTGTTTTTGTGCTTCTTTTTCCACTTGCCAAATCAAACATGCCTATAGCACTGTGTGGAAGTGGCATGATCTGTCACTTAACCCTTTCCTTCTCTAATCCAAGTGGGACTGGATTCACACACCACTTGATTATTCTCACATGGGTCAGGGCCCCCTCAATCTGGCCCCCGATAGTTGTGTTCTGATGCTGGGTTGTAGTTTTAATTGATTTAGCTAGAACTAGAAACATGGAAAACAACAGGCACAGAGCACGTGGATGGGTTTCCCTGCAGGAGTCTGAGCTGGCATTTATTTTAATTAGCAACACATTTTATAAGGGCAAAATCAGAAATGGAAACATGTCAAGGCCTCTTTAGCGATTGTGTTTGGCAGACTCCTATACGGGTGCCTGGGCATGGTAATTGGCCTTTGACGGCCTCCCCTCTCCCAAGGGAACATTGTATTTGGACACTCTCTCAGTGCACGTATGTCCCTTTGGGAACTGGAGGATGTATAAATACCTCACACCAAAGGCTGAGGATTTTGGAGTCTTCCTGGATTCAATTCTGGGAAACTCTCTACTTCAAGGAGGCCTGAAATCAATCCTCTCCACCTGACAATCCCCAGGCCAGTATCTCTGTTCACCCTCCCTTTCAAGAATGTTTCCCTCCAGATGAGCATCCTGGCTTGCTATTTTAATCTCCAACCTCTACTCTGAACCTGAAGGATGATTTCTCCTACTCCTTGCCACCCTGATTGCTCACCATCCTAGAGAGATGTCAACATTGTGCGTGTCACGTGACTTAATTGGCATGTGTCTGTGGAGAATCCACACATCCTTGTACCTACTGAAGACTGACTGGCAACTGTGTCAACAGTCCTCACAGGAGTGTCTCTCAGATGGGTGAACTGAACTGACTTTGATCCACTTGGTGAATACATAGGAACTAAACCTCTCGATGACAGACCTACATGCGGAGAAGAGCAGGAAAAGCACAGGTTTCTGATTGTAAGAGGTGGCTTGTCATGGTGGAAATTGATCCACAGTCTATTTTAAAACATGGTGGTACTGTTGGGGAACAATGTAAGCACATAGATATTCGGCTGGCAAGAAAGAGAACCCAACTCACCTGAATAGCTTAATAACGATGGAGAGTCTATCAGAAGGAGGATTGCTATGGCATGAAAGTAAAAGTCTCATCTTGGAGGAAACCCACTCACCCTCCACCCTGGGATTGGCTGAAACACTGGAGCCCATCTGTTCACTCTGGTCTTCTGAGGCACACATGTTTTCTTCTCCATGACCGTCTCATTCTGAGGACTCTCCCACTTTTCCTAAGCACCTACTATTTCACTACCCACATTCAAGCACAGAGTTCAGGTTGAAATGAATCCTCCTGATTCACTGCCAAGTTCCAGGACAGAGAATCGAACTGGGCTAGGCATCCAGCCCTGGTCCAATCAGTGGTGGGCCAGAGGAAAGGTATGACCAGTCATCCTAGACAAGAGGTAGTTAGTCTAAATGCAAGTCGCGATTCTGCAATGTGACATGTGCAAACTCTTCACTGTTCTCAGGAAGAACAAAATACATTTTCTTATTCTCCGTAATCTTCTTCTCCAAGAACATAAGTCAATTGCCTGAAGTCAACTGCTGATCCAAGATGACCCAAGCATGTCAGAGTAGAAGGTGCTCCAAAGGGTCTTCAGAGGTTGAGTATTCAAAAGACCATCCATGAACCTGAACCTCTAACCTTTGGTTAGTAGCCAAGTGCTAGAGCTATTTGTATTACCCAAGGCCCGCATCAATAGACGCTTTTATCGTGACCGGTGCTTTGTGGGCTGCAAAGTCAGTTTTGCACTTTAAAGGGCTAAGGATAGTGGCCATAGAGAAGAAATTTTATATCCTAAAGCACAGGCTTTACATATATACAATGTCTAGTTACTTTAAAAAATAAAATAGCACTTTTGAAAATTGTTATATTTTGTTAAGGTCAAGTGATCCGGGATTGTAGCCCACTAGCCAAGGGAACTTTAGCAACAAATGGCAAAGGGTCCCCCCAAAAACCATGGTTATAAAGTACTGAAATCTGACCTTTTAGTCTTCTGGCTTCCAGTTCTAAACAAGTCCAAGTTCTGTCCCCACAGAAGCCTCCTAAAGCCATAGGAGTTTTTGCAAGGAAAATATCTTGGTCCTTTCTCATCAATATATAAATTACTATGATATGCCACAATGCCTTGGGAATCAGAGAATTAAAAACACTTGCCAGTCCATTTCTGAGCTTATTTGGGTCAAAATAAGAGTTCAGCCCTGACTCTTGGGCATATGACCCCCAGTTTAATAGTCATTGTCTTCGTATTTTTTCAATTGTGAAAATATGAGACTGTTTTTGCTGTGGGAAGCTGGCATCCACAGTCCAGAGTGCTGGCAGATAATCCAAGTGTTTCCAGAGGTGGCGGCAATGAAAAGTAGAGATGGGATTGGCCACATGATGAACAACTGTATCATAATAATGTTAAGGACTTAGAGTCCACCTCCATTTATTGTCAATTATTCATTTGATGACAAGGGGTTCCCATCATACTCTTCCTGCCTATGGAACCCAAGGGGGGCGGGGGGAAAGGACAACCGCTAAATTCAGAGGCCATGGGAATTAGAAGCAGGCATAGAGCAGTAGCCAGATAGCTAAACGGCAAAGCAGGGTGTTCTAACTTCAAACCCAAACCCACTGCCATCAAGTCCATGCAAACCCAGAGCAGCCCTAGAGAGGAGGGTAGAAGTGCCCCTGTCAGTGACATCCTATTCCTGCAAGTAGCATCCTATAGGAGTAGAAAGCACATCTTTCTTCCATGGCGCGGTTGGTGGTTTTGAACAGTGGACCTTGCAGTGAGCACCTCAGCATATAACCACACACCACCACTAGAGAGAGCTCCTTCGATAAAGTGACCAGATTTTAAGTGGGGCACCAGTGACTGGGGGCAGGGGTTCTTGATTAAATTTTGGTCTATATGGAGCAACAAATATTTTCATAGAACAGGAAAATAGTATTGTAATATACTTATTTTAATTTTAAAATGCCGCGGGGCATTGTTAAATTGTTACGAAGCGGGTCGTCGGGTCACCTTACCTTAGAACAAATTGGCAAAACCTAACTAACTAACTAAACAGTTGCTTTGGAATATATTCTAATACATGGCGATCATGTGTTTTCTATTCCTCTTGTCCTTCTTTTGATTTTTCATCTGGTGTTGCTTTAATTTCATGATTCTTGGGCTCCACAGGGTTATTAAGATTGACTGCTTCCACATGGTTGTCAGGCCTTTCTTCCTACGTGCTCTTGGGTGGATTCCAGGTACCAACTATTCAGTTTACAGCCATGACCTTACGGATTGAAAACACTTAAAGTGAAACACAGTTTCTACTAACCTTTTCATGACCCAATGGAAATATACTTGGCACCATTTTCAGTCTCTAAGGGGTTTCTTAGGAAGCTGTTCTTACAGCTGTAATTCATGCCGCCGCCTGGTGGGGGCCTGAGTCACTGTGTGAGACTGGAGAAATGAGACCAGGCCTAACCAGTCTCACAGGACAATCCATTTGGAACATGCATGTCTATATATGGATATCAAAATCTATATACAACAAAATACTTCCCCCTTGATTGCATCATGTCTTTCATTATTTGAGAAACCCTGGTGGGTTCACATTGAGCTGTTAATAGGAAGGCAGATGTCTGAGACCACCAGCTGCATTGAGGGTGAAAGACGAGGCTTTCTCTTCCTTAGACAGTTAAAGTCTCAGAAATCCAGAAGGGTTGCTTTACTTTGTCCTAAAGGAATCTTTATGAATCACAACTGACTTGATGACAGTGAGTGAAAGTGAGTTTGTTAGGGGTTTTTTTGTTTGGTTTTTTGTTTTTTTAGTTCTGAGAGTGAGATTTTTTTTTAACTGGAAAGCTGTGGTGTCAATTATAAACTTTAAATAGAAAACAATTTGAGATGAAATGTTTATGTTTACATCAATTGTTCCAATGCCATTTCTTCTGTAGAACAATCATGTTATAGCCCAGGTTTTGCTCACTTTATATATATCGTAATCCGATGAGGTGAATATTCTTCTTATCCTCATCTTGTAGAAAATTAGGAAACTAGAAAGTCAAAAGACAATGAAAATATTTGCCAAAGTCACCTTGGTAGGTAGTTTAAATCTCATGTTTAAATCTACTTTTCAATTTTCCACAACCAGGGACTTTGCCTAACATAGTCTCTTCTAAACTTTTTTATTTAGCAATTTGTACTTTATGCCTCAGAATACTCTGGTTTCTCTTCAGATCGCATAAATCTTTCGCCTTTTACTTTATGCCTCAGAAAATGTGCAGTGTAAAGAAGAAAAATAACAATAAATTTGAATTTCCTTTCCCAGAGATAACTATTGCTAGACATTTTATAAATATGTCTTATTATTTTCCTCCTCATATACAGGAGAAAAAATATCTTTGCTTCCCCATTTTCTAGATTCCAATACACCAGTTGTTTTCTTTTCAGTGACTTGTGTCTAATTTCCACTCGTCTGTGATTTCTTCAGAAAGGACTATGACTTTCTCTGAGCTCACCATCAGGGCCGAAGTAAACATCCAAAGCTACCATTCCTTAAGCACAGGCTGCTTTATATTTTTTGTTCTGATCTTGATATATTTGCTTTTTATTCTGAAATACCTCTATCGGTTTTATTTTATTTTTAATATCTGAAGATTGTGTCAGTCCAGGTAGACTAGAAAAATAAATTCACAAACATGTATATGTATATAAGTTTATACACAAGAAGAATAGAACATTGAGAAAGCATCTCAACCCAATCCAGTCCAAGGTCATAAGTCTGATACCAATCCATAAAGTCTTCTTCAGACTCATGAAGCACATGCAAGGATGCCATGACAATTGCAGGCCAGTGGGTGCAGAATCTTGTGCATCCAGTGGTGGTAGAAGCATCTCAGTGCTGACAGGGGCCTCTCTGTAACTTCTCAAGGATTTCAGCACTGGTAAGAGTCTCCATGTGGCTTTTCGGGCTTCAGAGGTCTGGTTCCATCAGGGTAAGCCTATGTGGCTTCTCCTCTGACTCCTTCAGTTTCCAGGAGTCAGGGTCTATCAGCATACTGTCATGTTGTCTTGTCAGTAGACCGTCTCCAAGAGACTGAGCTGTAAGTCTCTCACACCCATAGGGGAAATATCACCAGAATTCTCAGGGGAAAACCATGCCCACACAGAGGTCTCATTGGCTATCTCCAGATGTTCTCATGCATTATGTTCTAACCTCATGCTACCTTTCTTTGCTTTTGACACCAAAACAAACACTCAGAGAGTCTAAACCATTTTCTCAAGGCCATATGATCAGTAAGTAATGAGTCCTGAGATTTCTGACTCATATCCTATATTCTCATGTCTTGAAACCACTTAACTTTCCTCAAAGCCTAGTAACTAGTCCATGACTTTTAACTGGGAAATTCTCAGTGCTTTCCATTTTACATGCCTCCAATTTCTCTATTTTTATCATTACTCCTAGTACTACTAATTTACATAGTGCTATTATATAAATTACTACCTATTCATAAAATAAATATTTCAAATTTCTTCTAAACTCTTCCAAGAGAGGATAGTTAGATGAAATTAATTATTGGAGATCATTAAGATCCCTCCTACTCTCGAAATTCTGAGTCCTGGGAAAGGCCTCAATATAACTCAAAATTAGTGTTGCTGAGTTTCACTGGTTACCAGCAAGTTTGCAATGTCCCCTCTCCACTCTCAGTTTCTTTGTTTGCTCTTTTGTGAGTCTGCATACATGCTTTACTATGTGTTTCTTAAATTGCCCCAAAAATGTTAGTGGAGGTTAGTAAAGTTGGACAAGATTTCACATTATCAAAGGAGGCTATTCAAAGCACATGCATAGGTTTTGTGGGTATTATTCCTCTTGGTTACAATTTTTAACAACCAAACAGAGGTTTTACTACAAACAAAGTTGCAATTATAAATATACCCCAAAAAGTATCTGGGCAACATATAAAGAAAGACTATATCTCTGAAACGGATTTCTGGTTTTTGGAAGAAAAAGCCGGGCAGGGGAAGGGGAAAGAGAGGATTATGTCTTCTGAAATCCAGAGATGCAATCCAGAGAGGCAGACCAGCCTCACTTCTGTGGCTGGGAACTTCGACTCCAGCTTCCATCTGGTTTCCATAAGGCAAGGGAACTTGGCGAATGACTGGCCACGTAACTTCAGCACGTGCACGTCCTGACCACGAACATCAATAAAATGAGCCAAAGGGATTGGATAGAATTCCCTCAGTTCCTCTGTACAGTCCAGGGCAGGATAATTTGCTTTCAGGAGAAATGAAGTGCTCTCAACCCTGCCGGGTAGGTTCACAAAGAACTATATTCACATGAGAAAGTGATCAGGCATCCACGATGGGGTGCCACTAATTATTCCAGAAATCTCCAATTAGTGTTCTAACCCCACTGACACACATTCCTACACACTGTGCACACAAGCAGCAGAGCTCACAGCAAAAACATAAACTTGAGTCCAGATGGAGATGGCGTTTGTCAATAGTTGTGTTCATTGTCAGTCACGCGACCTTGAACGGATTCATTAGACTATCTGCAAAGCATGCCTGAGACCTCCTGATGCATGAGACTTCAGTGTAAATGACTGACAGCGCATGCAAAATATCCTGAACACAGGATAAATAGTAGGTGATGCTTGCTTTCCCCCAAGATTTGTTATAAATGCGTGCCTAGAGTATGTCTAAGGAGCCCTGCTTATGCACTGATCTGATGCAGAGAGATGAGACAGTGTGATTCACTAAAGATTTACAGCCTCAGAAACCAGAGTTCTATTGTGCCCTATAAGTAGGGCAGCTCAGAGTTAGAAGTCACTCAATGACAGGACCTCTTTGTGTGTGTGTGTTGGGGGGGGGGGGTTGTTTAGAGTGCACTTGGATCTAGAATGTCCTATGTATACATGATTACTGTATATATTTTCATAACTTTTTTGTTTTAAATATATAGATAACACAGCACTTCCCAATTCAGCATTTTCCACATGTACAATTCAATGACATTCATCAGCTGGGGCAACCCACATCAATATCTGTTTCCCAATTTCCTGTAACAATAAACAGGAAGCCACTGCTTCCTAAACAGTGATTTCTCTCCCCTTCCTTCTTGTGCCCCTAGTTCCCTGGTAACCACGATTAAATTCTGCCTTCTATATTCATTTAGCTAGTTGAGACATTTCAGGTATGGGAACTCATGCGACATTTGTCCTTACATGAGTAAGTTATTTCACTGAGTGTTTCCCAGGTTGACCCAGGTCTTGGCACATATCAGATGCAGTTCTCTTTATGGTAGAGAAAGAACACTAATCTTATTAACATAGTGTGGCAGTCACTTAATCTGGTGTCCATCTGAGGATGAAGAGTATAGAAGTGAAGTCTAGCCCGTCAATCTGGAGATAGCCAATGAGATCTCTATGTGGTCCTGGCTTTCTCCTGCAAAATTCTGGAAAATCCAGCCATATTTTCCCCCGTGGAGGTGAGACACACTTACTCACTTCCTTGGAGACACTCGACTAACAAGACTGGCTCCCCGTGAGACATCCCTAAGGAGAAGTCACATGGACCTCCTCTGATGTAGTTAGAAACCTGGAACTAGAGAAGACATATGGATATTCCTGCCAGCACTGAGATGCTTACCACTGGATCCCAAGACTTTTGTGATCATTTTGCATTTGACATCATTGCAGGTGTTTCCTGAATCTGGAGAAGACTTAATAGATTGCTTTCGGATGTATGGGCTAATAACAGGCTTTTGACCTTGAACTTAACTGGATAGAGATGTTTTCATAATGTACAGTTGCTCTGGTATATAAACCTCTTTCCTATACACATATGTGTCCTGATAAAATTGCTTCTCTAGTCTACCCAGACTAACACATGTATTTGTTGTTTTTATGTTAATTGCTTTGGGTGGAGACAAACAAAAAAAAAAGAAATACTATACTAAAGGACTCTCCAACTTTCTCACTTAATAGATTAAACTACTCGTTAAAGGACTTAAAGAAAGTCAGGGGTACTTATACAGTGACTTCAGTCCCTGACTCTCAGTTTATTCTCTACTATTCCATTCTTCCTCATAAATCTTTTTGGAGTTACAGTAATTACATTCATCTTTTCTTATACCTCACTATAGAATTGTAAAGTCTCAAAAGACCTAGGAAAGTTCCTACACTATTGTCGGTAGCTGTGCAGCAGACTGAGTCAAGGACCCCTCTAAAGAGGCTCACATCCTCAGAAACTGTGGTAGTTACATAATCTGCTATCAATATGAGGTTTAAGAGTGAAGGAGTGCAGTTTAGCCTGTCAATCATGTTGCAGCTTGATGACCTCATTTGGAGGTGCTAAGGAGATAAATAACTCACTCGGGGCAGGACACATGTTCACGCCCTGGGAGACATTCCTGTTGATGAGCCTGATGGAGCTATGCTGAGGCAGCCAGAGTTCTGAAGCTGGAGCAGTTAGGAGACCCATGCCAGCGCAGAGATACTTCCACCACCACTGGGTCCAGAAGACTTTCCACCCATTGGCGTGTGATCTTCCTATCATCAGTGCCATTGCTCATGTTTTATGAGTCTGAAGAGGAATTTATAGATTGGTATCAGATATATGGGCTAAAGTAGGATATATGGACTTGGATTGGACTGGGATGTTTCCTCAATATTCAATTGGTCTTATAAGACACTCTTTCTTATCCACATAAGTATATTTATGAATCTGTTTCTCTAGTCTACCTGGCCTAACACAGAACCTATAAATGTTAGCTTACAAGAAAAAATAATGGGCAATGCAAATATGAGCCTTAAAGATCTTGATGAGGCAAAATTATCCTGGATTACTGAGTGGGTTTGATTTAATTACAAAGTTTCTGAGGAGAGAAGGTGAAGTCAGAGAAAAGGCCACATGACTATAGAAGCAGAGACTGGAGAAGTATGTTTTAAATATAAAGAGACCACAAGCCAACAAATACAAACAACATTAGATAAAACAAGGAACTGTATTATTCCCCAAAGCTTCCAAAAGAAACCACTCCAACTGGTACGCTAAGGTAGCCTAATGGAACTAATTTTAGCTATATGGATTCCGGAACCATATAAGAAGATGTTGCATTTTCTAATGGCACTAAGTGTGAATGAACCATTGATTACTGTAGGAAGAAGAAATGAATACAAACTGTAGTATACTACACAATAATTATATGATAAAAGTGAGTGCAAACTAAACTACCCAATAGAAATTAAGTAACTATATATAACAGAATATTATTCAGCCTTTAAAAAAACATTATATTTCTTGAAATAAAAACATATGTGCTTTCCTATATGAGTTAAACATGTGAAAGACAACGATTTATGTATGGTGGTCTGAATCTGGCCTATACTTGAATAATTTCTTGTCTCAACTATGCTTTAAATTCTGTGTTATCAGATAAATTAATGATACTATCAATAGCATTACCTTATTCCTTAAGGGGATGATATGTTCTCTATCATAAAATGATAATTATGTCTCTACAGTGAACTGAAGACATAGATAAATTTGGAGCTTATAATTAATTCTAGCCTCAATCTAAGAATAATTAGTTCTTATAACATGGCCCTAGTTGATACTCACCCTCACAAATAGAATATTGATGATATGGGTCCTATAGCAAAATATGGAGAACAAAGGAGATGAGTCAGTTAAGATACAAGGTAGGAGCTATGAAATATGCAACCTTCCTCTAGTTCCCATGCTGCCTCCCACTCACTATCATGACCCCAATTCTACCACATAAATCCAGCTAGACCAGGAGATGTACAGTGAAGTTGGAAACATAGGAAACTTAGGATAGATGATCCATCAAGACTAGTGATGGGAGTGGTAA
>PVJH01023371.1:0-34953 GCA_004026705.1 Nesogale talazaci | reverse complement strand
ACAACCACTATGCCACTGGGGCTCAGCCCGTGGCTGATTTTTTTTTAAAGACATCACTGCCCTCTGGTGGTGGGAGTAGAAGGCCCAACCTTTGCTCCTGTGAGCTGGAATTGAACCTCCATCCCAGTGGGCCGCAGTCCTGCGCACAACCACTATGTCACCGGGGCTCAGCCCCCCGTGGCTGATTTTTGATGAGCTCTTCACCATCTTCTGACCTCAGGGAACGTCTACAAAGTCAGGGCTGCCTGCGTAATTGGTCTAGGCAGATGGTCTCTGAGAAAACAAAATGATTTGGCTGATACATAAAACAAAACAAAATCCGAACTCTGCGGTTGAGCCAACTCAGACTCAAAATGACCTGATAGCACAGAGTAGAACTGCCCCTCTGGGCTTACAAGACTGTCACTCTGTACAGCAGTGGAAAATTTCTCTTTCTCCAAAGGGGGTGGGGGGGGGGTACCAGGAGGTTCAAACTGCACCGACATTTGACCCACCGCACCACCAGTGCCTTTCTTTGATGCCGATAAGCCTCTCCTTTCTCATCACAGGCCCTTGTTTCCACCAGGGTCCTCCAGGAAAGGGCTGCTGGGCACCCCTCGTTCTGATGAGACTAGCTAATTGATACCCTGGCCTGGCTGGACAGCAGTAGTGCCCAGGGGTGGGGGGTGTCAGTGGAGGACAGGGTGGGGGGTGTGAGGAGAGATCCGACCAAAGTCACAGACGGAGACAAATCGGGGAACCATGGCATGGAGCAAGCAAACAAGCCACCCAAATGTCGCTCTCGCTTTGGCAAATGTTTCAGGCTTCCCTTGTTGCCACGTGGAGATTTCCAAGTTTAACGCCGCGCTGCCCTATCTCGTTCATCCTCGTTCATCCTCTGTAGAAGGCGCCTGCCCTGGCCCCATTGCCGCATCCAGGAGCCCAGAGAGAGTCAGAAATTGAGCGAGTGGGGCGGGAGCTTGGAGCTCCCCAGAAGCCGTGGGTTGGGGCAGGCCCAGGGAGCCCAGCTTCTGACTCCGGAGAGCCCTGATCACATGCCCTGTAACCTGTGAGTTCGCATCCCAGTTTTCCCAGCTCCCCGCAGCGCTGCTCCTTGGTTTAAGCCTGTGGTCGTGGCTCTCCTCTTTCAGAGTAAGCCTGCAGCTTGGAAGTAACATTGAAAACATTTGAAGGTCATTTCAGATCACAGTGATGTCGTTTGCTTGGAAAAACATATTTGAGGCTCTTGAGTGATTTTAAAGTTGTTAGGAGGGACAGGATTGGCTTTTCGGTCTCCAGAGTTTGCCGACCCCTGGTTTAAGCCGCCACACTGGTTTTGTTCCGGATCCAGCGCCCCAGGAACCAGTCATCTGCCCCAGCCCCCGAAGAGGCTGCTGCGCTGATCTCCTCAGCCCTGTGGCTCCTCTTCCTCGGCAGCAGGCAGGCAGGGCTTCGGCTTCTTAGGCTTCCCTGGCAGAGCTGGACAAATGCTGGTGCGATCACGGATAGAAAGATCATTTCAGAGCGTTGGGCAGCCTTCTCTTAAAACGAGTTGCCCTTCTAAGAATGACTAGTATCAAGATACTGCTTTGTGCCACACAGATAGAGACCATTCAACTTTCAGAATTGCTTTTTCAACGTCAGCAATCAGTGTCACTACTAATGAACACTGGGGCAGTGGGCGATCCCTGTTTTCCGCTGTCCATCATATTGCTGTCCTCTGAGTAGCTCTGGTCTCCTCGGGTGTGCCGGGTCCTCAGGGGAGAGGTGAGTCAGTCCTGGTGCAGGGAGTTTGGGATTGGCTTCTGACTCCTGTGGTTAGAGGTTGTCTGCGGGCGGAGTAATCTGTCTGCAGGTGAGAGGGGCGTGTACTAGATCAGATCCACCCACCCGTCAGGGGCTTGTCCTATGGTGTCTTCCATACCACATTGTACTGGATTTCAGATATCATCGGCATCACCCCTGGCGCACAGGTCTCAGTACAGCTCCCACAGAAAAGGCCTTTGCTCTAGTCCGAAAAACTCACCAGTGAACAAACCTCACAGACACTAATAAAGCTGTGCTTGTCTCTCGGGTGTTGGGCATGTCAGCAGGAAGGCTCCTTCCCTGGGGGAGGTCATCCTGTTGGGTGACCCAGAGGGCCAGGGAGGGTGAAGGCTGCCCGTCGTGAGATGGATGGACGTGAGGACTGCAGCATTGAGCTCCTGCATGCCGCCTCTCCTGAGGATGACACGGGACTGTTTCAATGAAGGTCACCATGAATCCGAGACCACTTTTTTTTAAAGCTCTTTATCTTTTTTTTTTTTTGGCATCACTGCTCTCTGGCAGTGGGAGTATAAAGCTCTTTATTTTGACAACAGCTAGTTATCTATCTCTACAAGATGGCCCAATGTCGCTGCCGATGAACATGGTCACGTGAATAAGCAATCCCGGAAGCTGTGCAAAGGTAAGGGAGGTGGACCCAGGCCCCTGGCCTGACACCAATAAGCTGTTTCAATGCTAGCCCTGCCCCTGGATTTCTGGTTATCTAACAATCCCAAACCCTACTGATAGGGTTGTGATGCTGTGCATCATGGCACTTTTAGCCAGTCTTTGTAACGCCCACCAAATAATTGGGTAGGAGGGTGCAAATAGGGTGCATGGGACTCTAACATGGGGATTGGTCAGTTTGACATCCTACTAGGTACAAAAATCTCAGAAGCAGGAACTGGGGTTCTTAGTACCATCAAGAAAGAGGAAAAGGGGCTGAGCCCCGGTGGCGTAGTGGTTGTGCGCAGTACTGCGGCCCACTGGGATGGAGGTTCAATTCCAGCTCCACAGGGGCAAAGGATGGGCCTCCTACTCCCACCACCAGGGGCAGTGATGCCCTAAAAAAAAAAATAGAATGAGGAAAAGGAAAAGGGGGCTGAGCCCCAGTGGTGTAGTGGTTGTGCGCGGTCCTGCGGCCCACTGGGTTGGAGGTTCAAATTCAGCAGCGCTCTCCAGGAGCAAGGCTGGGCCTCCTACTCCCACCACCAGGGGGCAGTGATGCCCCCCCTACATACACACACACACAAAAGAACAAGGAAAAGGTTTTTAGTAGTGCATTCTTCCCACTCTGAGATGCCCATGCTGAGCCTCTTTGATCAGGAGCTGGAGCTGAGACGCCCAAGTGGCAAAGAGGAATGGCAGAGGAGCAGTGGCAGCAGCTCCATGTGCCAGAGCGCCAGACAGTGATGACCCGCAGAGTTGGTAAAGCTGAGTGCCCAAGAGCAGAAGTCTTGCTGTTGCCGTAAAGTGCCTTTGGGCACTTATCAGCAGGGCTAAAGGAGCTTTGGAACATTTGCCCAGCAGAGGCCAAGGGACTGTGTGGCTATGAGAGAGAGTGCCTGTGGGCACAGCTAAGAAGAGATGTTGCAGACCAAAGAATTGTATCCTTAACATTTCCGATCCTGAGTTGTAACCTGTCAACGTTGTAATAAAATCTATGAGTGAGTATTTTCTGTGAGTTCTGTGCAGCCATTGCAACTGACTGTTGAACACAACAGAGAAGTAGAGTGCTGTGGGGGGTGGGAATGTGGGGACAGCTGGTGTCAGAGTAGGGTAAAGAAGGTTGGAGATGGGAAACCAATCACAATGATCAATGTATCACACACACCCCCCACCCAGAGTAATGAGCAACAGGAACATGGGTGAAGGGAGACAGCAGATGGTGTAAGATATGAAAATAATAATAATCTATAATTTATCAAGGTTTCATGAGGAGAGTAAGGAAGGGAGGGAAACAATGAGAAGCTGATACCAAGGGCTCAAGTAGCAAAAATGTTTTGAAAAAGATGAAGGCAACACATGTAGAAATATGCTTGACACAATAGATGTATGGATTGTTGAAAGAGGCCCCAGTAAGATGATTTTTTAAAAAGAAGGTTGGAGAAGGGAGGCGTGTCTGACTTCTGCCTCACAGGACCCACTGTAGACTGATGAGTACTTGGATTCTCTTGGATTCTCCATCCCTCCCCACCTTGTGCAGTCAGACAGGCTGGCTGCAGGCCCTCCCCCCCATTTTTACAAGGGCCTCTGTCACTTGCAGCCAATCAGAGTCCTAAGTGATTTAACAGCCATTGCAAAACTCTGTGCTAAGCAGAGCAACCGCAGACATGAAAGATGCACTGACCATGACCCCTCTCCTCCAGGGACATACACTTATTCTGTAAAGGATCAAATACCCAGTCATCTAGATTCTGTGGGTCAGGGGTCTCTGCCACAACTCCTCGGTTCGGCAGTTGTAGTTGAGAAAGTAGCTGTAGAGAACCTATCGATGAACGAGCGCGGCTGTGTTCCAATAAGAATTTACTTATCAGCATTGAAATTTTAACTGCCTATAATGCCCACGTATCACAAAGCATCCTTCCTCGTTTTATTTATTTATTTTCAACCACTTAGAGATGTTGAAAACCTGCCTTCCCTTGGGATCTGTGCTAACATCATTGGTGGTCCCTTAGTTTGCTGATGTCTGCTCTAAAGAGGCAAAGAGGAGCCTTTGGGGGAGTGGGGAGAGAAACACACACACACACACACACACACACACACAATGCCTTACTAGGAGCCCTGCTCTCCAAGCAGTTCAAGCACTAGGCTGCTAACTGGAAAGCCGGCGGCCCGAACTCACCACCTGCTCCATGGCAGGAAGAGGTGGCGTCGGCTTCCTCGTGATGACAGCCGGGGAAAGCCTGTAGGGCAGTTTGACTTGATCCCACAGGGTCGTTTTCAGCTGGAATGGACCCACGGCATTGCCTTTGGTCGGGTTTTGGTGTAATGGACAGGGGATTTGCATGAATTGATGATAATAGACCCCTGGTTGAGGAAGAGAAATGTCTTCGTTAAAAACAAAAAGACTAAAGAGCATCGTGAAGACCTGGCGATGATCGATGCTGTCTTGGAGACTTCCTGCTCCTTCCTGCCTTTGGAGGGACTTGTCCTCTTCCAGGACCAGGGTGACTTCCTCTTCCTTGGAAGGGGAGGGACAGACCACTGGGCAAGTGAAAAGTTCCAGAGCTTCTGGCCAGCTGCAGGCAGATGTCAGGGAGTTTGAAGAAAGGTCAGAGCAGGGAGATCGCTCTGGAAGGCCTGCCAAGACTAGGTGGAAATGAGGGACCCACCATCCACACTGGACAATGATGCCCACAGTGAAGCTGCCCGGTGAGCACTTTGTCCTTCCTGTTAATGATGGAAGCACTTCCTGCTCCAAATCCTCCCCGTCGCCATCTCTACACAGCCAGTCCATAACCGGACTGGTCTCCGCTCTGCGCAGGATCCTCTCTGTGTGCCTCGGCAGTCTCCGCTCCCTTGCACCGCTTAACGTCCCTGCCGACTGTTTCAAATAGCATCTCATTAAGAACATATAGATGGGTATCTTCACTACAGCAGCGCTCGTTGTGTAGGTGGCTTGTGACTCTGAAACGTTTCTCCTGTTACTCAGGAGTATTTATCCTGTGGCTTTATTTCTCAATTAGTTCTCATATACCACTGATGATTCATTCAGAATCCACAATGGTAGCAGACCATGTTTGTTACTGGAACGACAAGACACAGTGGAAAATGGCCCTCCCAGGCCTGATGATGGGGAAAATCTCTCTCTCTCTCTCTCTCTCTCTCTCTCTCTCTCTCTCTCTCTCTCCCTTTCCCCTCTTTCACACACACAGTGAGAAGGAAGTTCAACTGTAACAAGTCAATCGCTTCACCCACCCTTGCCATCTCGACCGATGCTGGTGGTAAAGGGTCTTGTCCTGCTCAGCCTCAATAACAAGGGCTTGCACGTTGCAGCCCGGGGAACCCAGTGAAACTGCTCTGAGCGAGGGGCCAAAACCAAAAGGAAGGAGAGCCCGGAGAGCCAGGTCGATGAGCGGAATCAAAGGGCGCGCGGACGACTCTGCATTCAGGGCTCTCCAGCACGAACCTGCTCTTCCAGGCCAACGTTTTGGAGTGTGTTCAAACCAACCACAAAAGCGCCGCATTCTTCCTTCTCTGGAAATAACAAGAGCCATTTTTCATTGGCGTCTAAGGCCAGGCCGGGACGGCAGCGAGCAGGGGCGTCATGGAGGGGACTGCACTCGTTGAACTGATTTGCGCTGTGTGCCCATGTTCAGAAATCAAAAGCCCCCATTGATGCGCGTTCTCTCTTTCGGAATCACTCCATCAAGTGTGCAAGGGGCTGGCACGGCGCTCCGGGTGGGGGGTGGAGGGGCTGGGGGTGGGGTGCGACACCATGACAAAGCTGAGAGAAGAGGAAGTGGACTTTTCTGGCAGGAACAAGCCCGGGACTGTGAAAGGGAACATTGACGGTCTGTGGGGCCGGCCGGGGCCACAGCTGTCAGATGGGGCCGAGCGGAACCCGCTGCCTCTGCTGCGGGAATTGAGTTTCCCAGAAAGAAAGAGTGAGACCTGGCCAGAGGTGGGGAGCGGTGGGGGAGGGGGGGAGCCGGAATAGGGAAAAGACAGCTGGGGCTGGCACCGAGAGAGCCTCTGAAAGAGGCTCGCTGTGGCAAAGGCCGCGATGCTCCCTGGGAGGGCGGGGTGTGGGCAATAGAGAGGTGGGCACGGTCCGCAGGTTGGGCTCCAGAGGTGTCGCCCAGCTTCCACAGGGCGGGAGAGGTCTGCGAACCTAGGCTTCCACAGGGACAGCTTGCAGGACAGACGGGAGCACATTGCGATCAAGGGACACAGAAGGCAAGAACATCAGCATCAACGAGAGGAGGAAAAGGAGAAAGGGGCTTCCAGGCGACCCCACATCTCCCGAACCACGCTCACCGCCATCGAGCGGAATGCTGACCCATAGCCACCCTACTGGACAGGGCGGAACTGCCCCTTGTCAGTCCCCAGGGCTCTCTGCAGAAGAAAGCCCGTCTTTCTCCCTTCCTTCTGCTGACCTTGCGGTGCGTACCACGCAGAGCCGCCAACCGCCGGGATCCGAGATCTGTCCCCTGCGCCTCAAGAAATATCTGGAAACATGAATTAAAGGGTAATAGATTATTTTTTTCCAAAAAGTTTTTGAAGCCCCACGGTGTGTGGGTTTGAGATTCGGAGGTAGAGGCAGGGAGTTGAGTGTTTCCTACGTGTTGAACTTCACACCCACCGGGAGAGGCACCGCAGAAGGCAGGCCACGGAGCGGCTTGAAGAAGCTGCGAGTGAAGCACTTCTACCTGGCTGCCTGGCGGGCCTTGAACTGGACAGACGGCATCAGAATCGATAACTGTCTATCCATAACTTACAGCAGACACGATGTATTATATAAATGTATGCTGATACTCTGTCTGCATGTGCACGTACATGTTTATTAGAAAATTTCAGGGCTAAGGCCCGGTGGTGTAGTGGTTGTGTAGGGGACTGCGGCCCACTGGGTTGGAAGTTCAAATCCAGCAGCAGCTCTCCAGGAGCAAGTCTGGGCCTCCCACCAGAGGACAGTGATGCCCCAAACAAACAAACAAAAAGAAAATTTCAGACATACATAAAAAGAAAATGGGACAATGGTTTGCTATAAATCCATCCCCTAGATTTCATTATCATGACTAGCATTTGTCCTGTCAGGGCCTCATGTTGGTTCCCCCTAAAACTGAGTTCCAACTCTCACTTCCATCTGAAGTGCTATACCTTACCCTCCCCCCCCCTCACCCCCTCACCGCCCTGTTAAGCACTTTACAGGAACAGGACAGTGGGGTCATCACTGAGAGCCTCAGGGAGCTGACCAAGGCTCCTGTTGGAGGCATCATGTTGTCAAGAGAAGTGTCTCTTAGATCTTCTTCCTCTTTGGGGTACAAAAGAGACCCCAATGTCAAGTAACACGTAAGAGCACACATGACGTCTTCCAGGGACAAAGACACAGATGCATTATTTGCAGGAGCGAGGGCTGTCAGGACCCTGAGGTAGAAATGGCATTCCGAATTCACAGTCAGGATGCTGGATAGACAAGGCATGGAATAAAGGGAACCATCACAAGTTCCTGGTTGGTGGCAGATCCTTACCTCCCAGCTACAGGTGGCACTACAGAAACAGGAACAGGGCCCTGATTGGCAACGCACAGTATGTCAGAGAAGAGCTTACAAGAGTGGGCCAGGCCTTTCCAAGCAGGGCAGTCAGGGTGAGACACCTCAGGACTTGACTCATGACTGCGAAGGCCTGACCGGGTCCCAGCCTGGTGGTCTCTGTCCAGGATGCACCCAGGGAAGCCCCGAAGAGACTGCCCCTCCCTGGTCTGACTCGATTTTGGTGGCAGTAATTTGTTTTATGAGGCACTCTGCCTGAAGGCAAGATTACCCACATCCTTGGTTAATGATCAGAGAGTTCAATCGAAGGCTTAAGCTACGTGGGGACCTTGTAAATGGACTGGGGGCCATCACTGCGCTCCTTAGCCTTTGGCCAGTGGAGCTGCTCAGACTTTACGCACTCATACAGGCCTGAGCCGCTGTTCTCGCTCCCTTAGGAGAATGAAAGGGGTCCTGAGACCCACCCTGGGGTCTTCATTGTCTTGCAAATGCAGAGTGACCACAACACACCTTCTGGGGACTGTGCTCCCGGCTCCGCTTTAGCTTTCCTGCACACTGTTTCCTCTGCCAGACTTCTGTCTTATGATTACTTACATGGTTTTCTTCCTGGAACAAAGCCCTCTGTCATCTAATAACTACGTGGCAACGATGAAAAGAAATCAAAGCCTGCAAGCACAGGCAGCCTCTCCCCATAAACGCATCTATAAAGGATTTTCTTTGGGACCTACTCATGGAAGGCAGGTCTTTCACAAGCCAGTTCTGGCACCACCGCAAGGAGGGCAGGCCCAGGTCATGGGATTGGCGCTGCAGGGGCCTGAGCCTGCTCTTGGAACACCGCTGCCGGGCCCCATGACAGTGAGTCAGGTGCCAGGGTTTCTGGAGAGGAGATCGCAGCCACCCTCTTCCCCTTTCTTCAGAGCAAAGCAAAATCAAATGGACTCACTGGCTCCTAGAGAGAGGACTCCCTGGTGGCTTTTTGTGCTCTCCAGACAGCACTTCCAGCAGTGGATCCTCACTTGCTGGTCCAGCCAAGCAGGGGAGCAGCAAAAGCCTGCTGCAGAGTATGCAAGACGTGGGGAAGCAAGATGGGCCTGGCCTGGGTCGCCTCTTGAACGCTGATGAGAAGTCACCCTGTGTCCGGCAGCACAAGTAAGAGCAGGAGCCTCTCAAGTTCAGGCTCGGGCATCTTCACAGTTTGGGCCATTACGCTGTTTACGTTATAGACATTGTCTAATCTACTGTTGTGGATTCCCAACTCACAGCTTTGCTGGAGGACAGAGGAGAAGGGCTCGTGTGCCTTTGCAGGATCAGATGAAAACCTCCCCCTTGGGTTTGAACCTCTGACCTTGGAGTCAGCCGTGGTGTGTAACCCACCATGCTACCAGCGTTCCTTTGAGTCCACTGGCTACTTAAGATTCGTGTGATCCTACACAGTCCTGTCCATGAAATCAGGAATTTGATATGGTAATTGTGTTTTTCCCAATTTACTGTGAAAGAAATTCCTATTCAGGCTGAGCCCCGGTGGTGTAGTGGTTGTCTGCGGGACTGTGGCCCACTGGGATGGAGGTTCAATTCCGGCAGTGGGGCTGCCTCCTACTCCCACCACTGGAGAGCAGTGATCCCCCCCCCAAAAAAAAAATTCCTATTCAAATAAAAATACAATGTCTATTCACACGTCACCTGACCCCAAGTCGTACCTCAACCGTGGTAGGGGTCTCAGACTCTGCAGTACACTGAGGAGGAAGATCTTGATCGTGGGTGGACGAGGTTGTCCAGAAAAGCGTAGGTGGTGGCCAGATTTGGGGGGTGGGTGAGGTTGGAAAACTTGCTCTTTTTTTTCTTTCTTTTTTAAGTCATTTTATTGGGGGCTCCTACAGCTCTTACAACATTTCATATATCAATTGTATTAAGCATATTTGTACGTATGCTGCCATCATTTCCAAAACATGTTTACCTGCGCCCTCGCTGTAAGCTTTCTTAAAAAAATCATTTGATTGGGGCTCCTACAACTCCCATCGCGATCAACACATACGTTGATTGTATGCACACATTTGCCCATTTGTTGCCATCATCACTCTCGAAACATCCTCCTTCTACCGAGGCCCCCGGAACTTGTTCTTTTTAAATCCTATCTGTCTCTATGATTATGTGTGTGTAACAGAGCCCTAGTGGCACCATGCTTAAGCCCTCAGCTGCTAACGCCAAGGTTGGTAGTTCGAACCCGCCCAGGGGCTCTGCCAGAGACAGGCCTGAGGAACTGCTTCTGTAAAGATGCTCCTTCAGGGCTGAGCCCCGGTGGCGTAGTGGTTGTGCGCGGGACTGCGGCCCACTGGGATGGAGGTTCAATTCCAGCTCCACAGAGCAAAAGGCTGGGCCTCCTACTGTCACCACCTAAGGGCAGTGATGCCCCCCCCCCCCAAAAAAAAAAAAGATGCTGCTTCTGCTTCCAAACGCACTGCAGCCAAGTCGATCCCAACATGTTCCGACCGTGTCGGGGAGGGCAGAACTGCCCTGTGGGGTCCAGGACTGTAGCTCTTGGCAGAAGTAGGAGCTCCGCCTTCCTGCTGCGGGGCAGCTAGCTGGGGGTTCCAACTGCTCACATAGGGGTCAGCAGCCCAGCTCCTTACAACCCCACCAGAGTTGCTATGATTCAAAACTGGTCAACAACAACAACAACACAACATACAATCGTGTCTAGATAAGCACATCAGCGAATACTGTAAATGTAATTGGCAGAAATTTTTACTCTAGTCAAATAGGCAACCTTATAAGTTGGTTTTACCTTCTTAAGGAAGTAGGGAAGTAGGCCAGCTGGAGTTTCTTCTGCTTCAAGCATTACTTCTTTTAATGATTTTATGGGGGGGCTCTTACAGCTCTTATAACATCCCATATGTCATCTGCATCAAGCACATTTTGTACACATGTTGCCATCTTCATTTCCAAATATTTCCTACTTGAGCCCTTGGTATAAGTTTTCTTCCCCCCCCCTTTTTTTTTTTTAATATAAATCATTTTATTTGGGGCTAGCATTACTTAATTTTTGTTGAAGTTGCATAGCTTTCTTTTTAAGCAACTCTCTTTTAAATCTCAAGGAGCCATGGTGGTGCTGTGGGGTAAACATTGACCTGCTGTTCACAAGGTCACTGGTTCAAACCCACCAGCCATTCTGAAGGAAAAAGATGAGGCTGTCTGCTCCCTTAGAGATGAGGGTTGCTATGACTCCAACAGGACTCAATCGCAGTGCGTTGGCCTTCTCAATCTCAGGAGCAAAGGGAATTAATTAGGAGTAGGTATGCTGAGCTAAGGTGGTCTTGTGTTCACAAACAAACAAACAAACAAACCCACAATGTATGTGGACCAGTTATTCTGGAAAAAAGAAATCACATTTTGGAAAATCAGAATAATTCTGGCCAAAAAAAAAGGAGGAAGCCATACCTTTTATATTGACCTGTTTATATTTCTGAGTTTCTCATAAAACTGAGACTTTAAAGCAAAAATATTTATTAATTGTATGGGCTGGAGTTGAACCAGGCAGTCCCCTGGACCCAGCAACCCCCTGGACCAGGCAACCCTTTGCACCCCTTGGCACCAACCTCACAAGAAGGAGATGAACAACTTGCTGAACTTTGTCACCCCTGCCTCTGGCATCTTACAGAGCTGATCTCCCTGGGTAGGGCACAGCCTCTACCCGGGCAAGGCATGGAGCTTCCCCTCTAACATTCCGGGAAAAAAGTCTGTGAAACAAGATGATTTGCTCACAGGTCATCTCCCAACCCGAAACTTGCAAATGCAGCCCAACAAAGCTCCCCTTTCTTTCATCAGCCCACATGCCTGTAGCTCGAACCCTATATATATCCCACCGCCCCAATACCAGGCGTGGCTTCCCTGACCTCTCAGTTCTCATAACCGCCCAGGAGCTCAAGATGTTTCTGTCTCTTTCTCTGCTGTCCTTTCCTTTCCCAAAAGTCTTTCACCGCCGCCAATAAAGCATATCTTTGCTTTTCATCCCCAACTGAGCTCTATCTCCTTCCTGTGACTCCGTCTCAACCTCTCACTAATGACAATAGTGCAGTGTTTTAGCACCTTTACAGGCAATGCTGGCCGTCAAATATGTTCTTTGCATATTTTATGAATTGTGCTTCTTCCATTCTGCTTATCAAGACCCGAGAAGGATACTTTGTTATAAAATGCCAACAAGCATTGTAATCTGAGGGGAACCTGTATTCCAAAGTGGATCTAAGGCCCCATGGAGGTGAGGCTGGTGGGGAAAGCAGGGGGCGGCAGACTGAACTGGAGAGAAGGTTGCTGAGACCGTTTCTATACCATGCTGGGCAAAGGAAAGAAAAGACGAGCTGAGCACTTCTCTTGTCAGGGATGGCAAGTGAACTGGCTGGCATTTTGTCATGGTACCACTGGGGATAGAAAAGGCGAGAGGTTAAAGTAGAAAAACAAACTCTAAGGAAGGAACAAATGGGGAGCTTGGAATGTAGTCAGGTGTTAACGGAGACCTGGGCAGTGTCTGCACTGAGCTGGTCTGTACACCAGAGGCCAGCATGAAGTGGTGGGGTTTTGTCATGAGGTCTGGGAAGCAGGACATATAGAAGACATCCTTCAGAGAGGTGGCCCATGGAGTCCACCCGAAGGGATATTTCATGGGTCAAGATGATGTCTGGTGTGTTAGGCCAGGTTGACTAAAGAACTAAATCCAGGGACACTGAATTATGTGTGAGAGCTGTTTTAGATCAAGAAGTAATTATACCTCAATAAAACATCCCAGCCCAGTCCAAGTCAAGCCTGTAAGCCTGAGACCAGTCCGTCAGTCCCTCTTCAGACTTAGGAAGCTGCATGCAATGATGCAGACTACGGGCACAACACCATTGGATCTTGTGGACCCAATGGCAGTGGACGCACCTCTGGGGCTCACACAGGTCCCCACATGATGTCAACGGGAAGGTAAAGGCAGAGAGAGAGAGAGAGAGAGGCCCACCTCCAGCAGGCCATTCATCTCAGGGGCACCTTGTGGGAAACAGAATGTAGAGGAGAGTTTAGGCGGACCCTCTCAGTGTTCATGTGTGAAGGAGTCTGGGTGGTCAGAGCTCCTGTGGAGACAGCCTGCACAGTCATGGGGTGGAGACACTCCCACTCCCCTTCTCCCAAGTAAAAGTGGCCCTGCACAATGCCCTCCAAAATATTGCCAAATGGAAGTGCTGTTTGCAAGCACATGGTCATGGTCGCTTACTATACACTCTTGAAGGTCAACAGCTTGAATGTTATCTGCCATCAAAAGCAGTCAGACCGTCTAACCCAAAGCATGACCCTCTCCCTTTTGATAAGGGTCATAAGTTGCTTGTCCGGGAACTCAGGACACCTGCCGTCAAGGCAACTCAGAGACAACCAAGGTGAGGCTGCCATCTTAGCTCCAGAGCTCATGCAGTTTGTTACATATGTGCTTTCCTGTCACACGTGTGCCTCGACACCGTTCCTTCCTATTGCATGTATACCCTAGCTCACTTCCCTCACGTCACATGTATGCCTCTTGTATGAGCCCTTCCTGTTACACATGTGCTTACAGTGGCTCTCGTGCCCCAGATTATATAAACTCAGGAGAGAAGACTTTATGCCTTCATTCTGGTTCTGTCTTCATTGGGAGAGGTGAGCCCTTGCATGCTTTGCCTCAGGTGTGCCCCTCAATAACACAACCACCCCTCAGGACCCATCTGGATGTGTGCCTGAGCCTCACAGCCCCTCCAAGTGAGGTCATCAAGCTGCGACCTGATTGACCGGCTAAACTTCACTTGTATCTTCTGACAGGTGCCAGGTTGGCACAAACAATCCAACTACCAGAGCTGGATGAGGGCAGAGTGCAATAGGCAATGCCATTCGCCACAAAGCCAGGAGCCAGTGCAAGGACTGGGATACCAGGTTCTGATGTGAGGGCTTGAGCTCACACAGATGGGGGTTGGGGGTGGGAGTTGGAGGATTACAGCAGCTCTCTCTGGGGCAAGGGCGCAGCAGTCATTAGACAACATTGCTCCTGCTGACCCTCATGCTGAACGGCACAGGCCTGCTTAGTCCTCTTGCTGGCCTGACCAAGCTCCCTGAGGGAAGGTCTCTGTCAGCTTCTGGGGCGCTTCTTCTGTATGGCCGTTGTCGGTAGATGTCTTTGAGCTGATTCCAACACATACCGACACCATGTGGCTGACCGAACTGGACTGTCCCACCACAATGGGGGCTCTCTTGCTTGGGCTCTTTCTGGGAGCAGATTACCAAGTCCTTCTTCTGGGAAGCGTCTGGGTGACTTCAAACCACCAGCCTTCCCGTGAGCAGCCAAGCCCTTCGCCACGAGGCACCAGGGCTCCTGGCTTTGCCTGTGGGAGGGAGGCCAACTCCGTGTCTGCAACCCTCCCTGGCCGGATCGAGAACTCCTCTCTGTGCGGTGGCAGTGGTGCAGCCATCTCGGTCCAGCTGTGGGCAGGAGAGGAGAAGCATTCCGAGGGAGCAGACACGAGCAGGCAGAACAGCCTGGGAGAGGCGATTCCCCCTGTGGCCCGCGGAGAGATGAAAAGCAAGGAGAGCGTCCAGATAATTCTGAAGCTTCCATTTTGCTTTCATCTTCGTGGCAGCTTCTAGCAGACCCCTGGTCGGCAGCCGGACGACCTTTGGTGGCCTCCTGAGAACGAAGGGTGTGGACTTGGCAGTCTCTGAGTCACCTGGCCCTTTCTCTTCCTCACAGTCATCACAAGGCTCTAACCCTGTGATGTTTGGGTGATGAGAAGTTCCTTAAAAGCACATAAAAGCACAATTCAGCAGTCACGTATTTAGTGAGGTTGGTGATGACAGACTGTGTGACCATGTGTGTGTGCTCACGCGTGCACACTCTTGGCTTCATACTAGTTCCAGGAGAAGTAGATGTAGATATATGAGGGTGATCATGGGACCTTATTATAAAAAGTTTTAAGAAAATGGAAGGTGGCACCATTGAGAAAAGGCCAAGAAAGTTGCATCGAGGAATTCTTTTTCCAGCATGGTAATACACCTGGTCACTTTTTGAAGGCAGCAAAGACTATCTTTAGGAGAATTTACTTGGGAATCCTTGTCCCTTCAGGCATATTTGTATGCCTCAAACTCAAAGAACATGAACAAACAAACAAAATTTGGGTTCCGACAATTTTGATGTGGTGGGAATTGAAGAGCAATGCTCTTGGTGGGGAAGGGTTAGAGAGAGGTCAACACTACCTTTAGAAGTGTATTGACACAGACAGAGGATATTTTGAGAACCAATGGCTTGAGTTTTTAATATTAATATTTAATAAAAGTTTCTATTACTGTGTAGCAACACAGTTTGGTCTGTCTTCAAAAATCTATGATATATGCTTAAGAAAAGTTTGGCCCAATATTATTTACCTTAGTAAACTACTTGAAAATTCAAGCTGTCCATCCATAAAGATTTAAATAAATTACGATGTATTGAGGTAATGTGAGTGTTTAGTAGAGTGAAGTAGACCAGAAATGCAAAGTTTGCAAAGGGAAGGAGAAGCAGCTCAGTGTCCCAGGTATGCAGGGGGCTTTGGGTGGATGAAGTTACTGGCAGGGGTAAGGGTGTACAGGTTCGGGAAGCTTTCTCTGCTGGCCTCAGCTTGAAGGGCCTGGTAGGGGGTTTTGTCAGATCGTGGGGGCCACTTTTCAAGCTTGTCTTTCCCACATGACCTCGAAGATATCAAGTAAGTGGCTTTTCTTGATCAACTCGAACCCAGAGCCATAATAGAATTCTGGGAAATATGGTTCCTGGCTTCTCTTGTGAAGCAGAGGTAGTCACGGTGTAAGGGGGTTCTCTGAGAGGAAAAGGGACACCTCCACATTTTACCAGTGGTTGCCTCTTGAGTTCAAATGGGAAGGGAGATCTTTCACTTTAAATATATATGTATATTTTCCCCACAGACTGTACTTTTCACCCATTTGAAGTGTTCATTTCAGTGGTTTTTTAGCACGTTCACAGTTACACAATCATCCAGCTAACAGCTTTCTTTGACAATTTTTTTTTTGCATCACTGCCCTCTTGTGGGAGTGGGAGGCCCAGTCTTGCTTCTGGAGAGTTGCTGCTGGATTTGAACCACTGAGCCAGTGGGCTGCAGTCCCACACTCAACCACTACGCCACCGGGGCTCAGCCCTGAGCTTTCACTTTTTTTTTTTTAATAGATGAGCTGTATTTATTCCAGCCTCTATTTTTGACTGGATTCAGACTTAGAGGTAGACGCCCTCAGCGAGGACAGCCTCCTCTTGGCAATCTGTCCCTGACGTTTCTCTTTGGCCTCCTTCATTCTCTTGGCCAAAAGCTTGGCGTATTCGGCGGCCTCCTCCTTCGGCTGCTTCTTCAGGGCGATGCTGCAGGATGCGCGGAGTCTCCAGACACTGAATCTTGGGTGCTTTGGTCCTGGATTCCTTCCTTCGTTGTTCAGGGTTTCCTCACGACATACTGGCAGGCGTCGTCTTCTTTAGAGAGATCGAAGAGCTTGCGGATTCTGCTGGCTCTTTGGGGCCCAAGGCGACGAGGCACAGTTGTATCAGTCGGTCCTGGGATCTCTTTCTCTACAATCATCAGGTGGAGAACGCTCAGATGGGCATCCACAATGCAGCCCCGGGCAGATGGGCGCTTCCTCTCCCCACGTCTCCTGGTCTGTAACGGGAGATCCCCTTACTCAGCAGTAGGTGGACCGACAATGGGTCAAGATACCTCGTTTCATGGGGGAACCTGGCTTGTCATTCCCACCGCAGACACAGACTTCGCCCTTCCATTCATCACCCAGTGCCTGGGCTGCGACTTCCGTGACCATTCACTTCTCATGAAAGGTGCGAATTCGGCATTCACTGTTCACTTCAATGAGTTTCTGGCAGCTGGTGGCTGGGAAGGAGATGCTCAGCTTCATGGTGAAGCAGCCGATCACCTCCGTAACCCCACGGGAAAGAGCACTTTCACATTTAAACTTTTCTGTCCTGTTTAAAATCATTCTTACAAATGTGCATTACTAAAAAAACAAACAAAAAAAACCCCAAAACGACTGAGCCCCGGTGGTGTAGTGGTTGTGCGCGGGACTGCAGCCCATTGGGATGGAGGTTCAATTCCTGCTCACAGGAGCAAAGACTGGGCCACCTACTCCCACCACCAGGGCAGTGATGCCTAAAAATACAAAACAAAACAAAACAAAAAAACAAATGTGCATTACTAAATAAACCTGAGGGGGAAGGATATACTCACTCTTGGAGATGTTCACACCCCAAAACCAAACTCACTGCCATCGAGTCATCGCCGACCCAAAGCAGCCTGGCAGGATGGGGCAGAACTGCTCCTGTGCGTTTCAGAGATGCTGAGTGCTTATGAGCGTGCAAACCTTCTCTCTCCTTTGAAGGAGCAACTGTGGTTTTGAAGGCTAGCCTTGCAGTTAGCAGGCCAGCACAACTTCTTCATCATCGGGGGTCCTCGTGATGTCTACAGGAAAAATTTAGGTAGGGCTGCCAGATAAAATGCAAACCAGTTGGTGACATTTAAGCGTCATATAGTGAATACTTTTTAGCAAAAGTCTCATTCAATATCTGAAACATATTTAACACTAGAAAATCATTCATTGCCTGACAGGTGACAGGGATGATATTTTTGTTCTGTATCTGCTTGAATTCTCTAGAGTAAACAGATATTGTTCCTGCTCTGATCAGAGCCCTGATGGCGCAGTGGATAACGTGCTCAACTGGTAAATCTCAGCTGTTCGCACCACTGGCTGCTCCAGAGGAGAATGAGCAGTCTGCTTCCCTCCAGGTTTTCAGCCTTGGAAAACAGACAGGGCAGCTCTACTGTCTCCTACAGCATGGCTGGGAGCAGGCATCTCCTCCCATCGTGGGTGCCTTCTCCGAGCTCTTCACGTCCACGTCTCATTTAGTCTTCAGGTGCGACCGCTCACAACCAAACTCACTGTCCTGTGGTCAGTGCTGCCCCACACGAGCCCGGGGGTTTCTGAGACGAGAACTGTTTACAGGAGAACAATGACTAGTCCTTCTCCTGAGGAACGAACTGCCCAACACAAGGGCCTCAGCCCAACGCGTGGCCAACACACCAACCAGGGCTCCTCTTGGGACGAGCACCAGGTACCCATTCTCCAGGAAGGCCGGACTGCTGAAGTTCACCTAGTCAACAAATATTTAAGTTCTCTTACATAAATGCATATCATTTGCACAGGACCAGTCTATCTTGATTCAAAACCTCATTCCAGGATATTCTCCTATCTTATTCTGGTTTCACCTTTCCCTCAAAACTGCTAAAATTCAATTACTTTGGGAAGTCAGACCACAGCTCTCATGACTCCATTAGCTCTCCCCCTCTTCCCCGGTTCCCACTCCCCCCCCCCCCCCCCCCCCCCCCCCCCCCCCCCCCCCCCCCCCCCCCCCCCCCCCCCCCCCCCCCCCCCCCCCCCGTACCCCGCATCCTAGCATCTGGCACTGGTCCCAGGGCCTTGGCATGCAGGATCCCACGTGAAGCCACACACATGATTTCTAGTCTGCTTCCTCTTCCTCTGAATGATGAGTCCTTGAGAGACCGGGCACTCTGTTCAGAACCACCCCTACCCCCCATGTTCAGAGCCTGTTTCTCTGATGTTTCCAGAACCGAACCCCTAGTGCAGCATTTCCCTCCAACCACTGGCCCAACCCTGGTGCAGCAGAGTGGATCTGGTCTCTGAGTGAGCCTCTGGGCTAGAGGAGAACTGCTCGAGGGCTGCCAAGGCTGTGGTCTTTGCAGAAACACCATCACACGGTTTGACAGCAGAGCAGCAGGGGCAGGGGTGGGGTGGGGTGGAGAGGGCTGGAACCGCTGATGCCTCTGCCACTCAATCTCTGTGCCACCAGGACATCCCACATGTGCCTCGAGCCAGTTCTTAATGACCAGCCTGGAGACACTGTGGTTAAACCCTCGGCTGCTTCCCCAAAGGTGTCAGGAGCAAGATGTGGTCATTTAACCCATGGCAGTACTTCCAATCAGCGATGAACACTTTCTATAAACCAAGCAAGACTTTGGCTGTTATCTCCCGGACGCTGGATACAGGACTGTGCTCATGAGTTGTATCTCTCGGAGTTGAGTGGCCTCTAATGAGCAGATCATCCAGGCCCTGCCTCCTGACTTTTCTTTTTCGGGGGGGGAAGAGCGACATGTGTCACAATGCATCATGTGGTTTCCAAGTGGAAAACACTTGACAACCAATATGTTGAAAGATGTTAGCGGCAGAGAATTTCTCTGCTTCACCAAGGACCGCAATAAATGCTGGTTATATTATAAATGGACAAGAGAAAAGACAACAGCTGGTTGATGAGTACGGGGGTGGAAAGAGCCTCCAGGTAACTACTTAGCATATCGATTGGTGATTACTTTCCTCGTTGGGCATACTGTGTATACTTGAGTCTATGCCTAGTTTTTCAGCACATTTTTTTGGGGGGGGGCATCACTGCCCTCTGGTGGTCGTGGGAGTTACCCAGCGTGGTTCCTGAGAGCCGCCACTGGATTTGAACTGCCAAGCCCACAGGCCGCAGTCCCGCACGCACTCAACCACTTACGCTACCGGGGCTCAGCCCTTTCAGACATTTTTAATACAGTTTTTGTGGTAAAATTAGATGCCTCGGTGGATATTTGGGTGGGCTGATACCCAAGTATATACGGTAATTAGAGAGGCAACCATATGCCCTGGTGTATCAGAGCTTAACCCCTGCTGGGTCCTATGGCTGCTGAAGACTGTTCACAGGGGAAGCCTTAAATCCACGTGACTCTCCAGAGTCAGCCTCCGCTGGGTCCTTTCTGACCCTTGCCCAGCAGGGTGAAAAGCTTTGCTCTCAGAGGGACTGGACTTAAAAGTGGATTGCTGCCAGCCCCCTTGCCAGCTCGGGGAGGTGCAGCCTTGCTGTCAGCCCTGGATGGCAGTTGGGGCACAAGGATTGAAGAGTCACCAGTCAGACCTCGACTGCCTTGTTCGGAAGACCTTGAACCAATCGTGTCAACTTTTCTATCTGTAATTGTGTGCATATCTCAATCACGGTCCCTTTGGCCTTTGTAGAGCCACCCGCGACCATGATGAATCCATCTGTCCTTGTACTGTTCCTTTGTCTCCAGGTCTTTAGATGGTCACGTTCCTGTGAGTCCCTGGACACCATAATCGCCTCATGCTGGTCTCCCTCATCAAGATGCTGCTGTCTTGTCATGACTCTGCCCTGTTTAAGAATCAATGCTATTGCCAGGTGCTATTGAATTGGTTCCCCCCCACTTCCCCCCCAGCGACCTTCTGCACCACAAAATCAAACAAGGCTTGGTCCTGTGCCACCCTCACAAGTAGGCCTTTCTTGAGCCCACTGTTGTTGGGGGTCCTCCTAAGAATTGATCAATGGGTCTTTATGAAATCAAATTGTCGTATTGCTGCACAATACGTATGTGTACCCTTGTCACTAGCCCAACAGCAAGAGATCGAAGTCGTAAAGGATTTCATTTTGCTGGATCCAGAAGCAGTGTTCATGGAAGCAGTAGCCAAGAACACAACAGATACGTTGCATTTAGAAAATTGGCTGCCCGAGGCCGCTGTGAAGTTTTACAGCAAAGATGTACTTTGAGGACTACAGGGCACGCAACCTAAGCCATGGCTCAAAGCCGGACAATGAATAAAGAAGACCACAATAGATGTATTTGAGCTATGGTGTTGGAGAATGTTAAGGATACCAAGAACTACCAGCATGAACAAATGTGTGTTGGAAGAGGTATGGATTTCTCCTCAGACGTGAGGCTGATGAGACTTGGTCTGATGTTATCAGGAGAGACCAGGCCTTGAAGGAGGCCATCCTGCTTGGGAAAGGGAGGGCCAGGGAAAAAGCGAAGACCCCGACCAGATGCACTGACCGGGTGACTGCAACAATGGGCTTGAGCATGTCAACAATTGGGAGGGTTGACCTCAGAACCAACTTGACAGTACTAAACAACTAGACCCCAAATTAAATCATCTGTATCCACACTCAACGGCAGAGTAGTTTGGGATTCAGTATTTAAATGGTATGGCAGTTACATAATCTCCAGTCAACTTGAGTGAACGGTGGAGTCTAGCCTGTTAATCAGGCCATTAACAATGAGGCTTGTGTGGGCATGGCCTTCTCCTGAGGATTCTGGGAATGCCTGTCTTTCTCCTGGGAGTTAGGACACACTCTCTAAGAGACATTCCTATTGACAAGCCACCTGGAGCTACGCTGATACAACCATAACCTGGGAGCTGGAGAACCATGCCAGAGCAGAGATGCTTCTACTGCCACTGGATCCTCAGGACTTTCCCCCGCTGGCCTGTGATCTTTCTGCATTCCGTGTCAACGCATGTGTTGCATGAGTCTATAGACTGGTATCTGACTTATGGACTTGATCTGGACTGGGATATTTTCTTAATATACAATTATTTTTTTATACAAAGCTCTTTCTTTGGGGAGGGGCATCACTGCCCTCTGGTGGTCATGGGAGCTACCCATCCTTGCTGCTGGAGAGCCGCTGCTGGATTTGAACCGCCAGGCCCGTGGGCCACAATCCTGCATTCAACCACTATGCCACCGGGGCTCAGCCCCTAAAGTTCTTTTTATACACGAGTGTGTCTGGATTTGTTTCTCTATGCAACTCGACTAATACAAATGGCGAATTTTATCAAAGTGACAAATAAACTGATTCATAATGCTCATTCAGAAATCCATATGCTACTTGATAATATACAACTTAGGGTGGGAAGAGAGACATTTTACTTTCTTTAAAAACATGTAAACTTGTTTGACGCATATGGAAGAATACAGAAAATTATGCAAGTATGAACTCACCATACGCTCTACCCAATTTTAACATTCTGACATATTCACCTTCAAACTCAAAACCAAACTCACTGCCCTCAAGTCAGCTCTCACTCACAGCGACCCTGTGGGGCAGGGTAAGGCTGCTTCATGCATTTTCAAGACTGTCACTGTCTACAACCGTAACAGTCTCATCTTTGTCCCACGGAGTGATCAGTGGTTTCAAACTGCTGACCTAGAGGTTAGACACCCAGCAAGTGACCCTCTACGGCACCAGCTATATTTTAACTTTAGGTTACAAATAATTGTCTCAGATACAGTCTCTTGGGTATGCTTCTCAACCCCCTCTCCCTT
The DNA here is from genome assembly GCA_004026705.1 of Nesogale talazaci. Classification (NCBI taxonomy): domain Eukaryota; kingdom Metazoa; phylum Chordata; class Mammalia; order Afrosoricida; family Tenrecidae; genus Nesogale; species Nesogale talazaci. Next base: position 12,768 of record PVJH01023371.1, on the reverse strand, counting down.
CTCTCCCTCCCCAGGTAATCGATGGTTTGAATCTGCTGCTCATCACTCCCATGCTGCCATCTCTTTACTCTGCTCACGTAGCTGCAATCACCACCAAATATCGGTGTGCATTTTATACTTCATGTAAACAGCACACTAGATGCACTATCCTACACCGATGCCTTTGCTGGTTGTCCTCGGATGCGGTCCCAAATACTCAAGTCTATCTGGGACTTCCTATTTGCAGCCTTTTGCAACATCGGTTGTTTCCTATTTTTCTGCTACTACAAACAATGCTCCTTTGTACATTTTTGCCCCTTTCCTTGTTCAAACAAGTTTCTCTAACTCATCTGACAGATGTTACAATGTAGACTTGGACTGGGTGGGACTCGGGTGGGGCCCGAGAGTCTTGTTTGTAACAAATTCCCAGGTGGTGCTGATCGCGTGCCTCTTGAAGAGGGTCCTCGACCAAGTGGTAGTTCCATGCCTGGTTGTGCCACTTTCGCTCCTCAGTGGTGCAGTGTCCCCACTCCTGGAGGCCTTGGAGTGGAGAACATCAGAGCTGCCCTGCTGAGTTGCCAAGACTTTCAGCCTCATCTGCCTCCCTTGCAGTGTCTCATGGGTTCGAACCACAAACCATTTGGTTATCAGCTCAGTGCAGCCATGCCACCAGAGCTCCTTCAATGTGATTCGGTAGTGCCACACTGCTGGAACAAATCCACACTCCCATCAGCTTCACAGAACTGTCATACTCTGTATTTTTGGCAATCTGATAAGCAGGAAGTGGGATTTCATTATTCTAGTTTGCCTCTTATGAGTATTAATGAGGTTCAACTTTTTTTCAGTCTTCTGTAATAACTCTTAACTTGCAAACTAGTATTTTGGGGGACTATAATGGTTTCATTAAGTGGTTTCATACTTTAAAGCATCTTAAAAAATAATTTAATTGGGGGTTCATACAACTCTAATTGCAATATATACATACCTACATTAAGTTTGTAATTTCATCTTTTTTGGAGGGGGGCTCATCCAACTCATCACAATTCATACATATACATACATAGTGTTAAGCACGTTTGTACACATCATCATCATTCTCAAAACACTTGCTTTCCACTTGAGCCCTTGGTATCTGTTCATTTTTCCCTTCCCTCCCCCATAAACCCTTGATAATAAATTGTTATTTTGTCTTATTTTACACTGTCCAACTTCCCCCTTCACCACTTTTCTGTTGTCCATCCCTGAGGGAGGAGGTCTTATGTAGATCCTTGTAATTTGTTCACGCCTTTTACCCCCACCCCCTGGCATCCCACTGTCAGCACTGGTCCTACTGGATTCCCTGTTTCAGCTCTGATCCGTACAGTGTACATCCTCTGGTCTGGTCGGATTTGTAGGTAGAATTGGGATGATAGTGGTGGGGTGGGGGTGCACTTAGGAACCAAAGAAAAACTGTGCTTCATTGTTGCTGTACTCGCCCTGTCTCCTCTGTGACCTTCTCTAAGAGGATGTCCAACAGATGCCAACAGATGGATCTTGGGTCCCCAATCTGCACTGCCCCTCATTCACAATGACTCTTTTGTTCTTTGATGCCTGATACCTGATTCCCTCAGCATCTTGTGATCACACAGTCTGGTGTGCCTCTTCCACGTGGACTTTGTTGCTTTTCAGCTGGACAACCGCTTGTTTATTTTCAAGCCTTTGATTTCGGATGCTGTCTTTGGATAGCCAGGCACCATCAGCTTACTTCACATTTGCTTCTGCACCAGTTAAAGCATCTTCTAAAAAGTGCCATTGGCGTACACTTCACACAGCATCCTACTACTTCATTGACACTAAAAACGTGCAATCATCAGCACAGTCAATGTCGGAACATTTTCTCCTCGTGCTTTGTTGCCAGCTCCCCACTTCCCCTGTTAGGCCAGTTTGACTACAGAAACAAATCCAGTGACACTCATATATGCATGAGAAAGAGCTTTATGTCAAGCAGTAGTTATTTAGAGAATACCCCGGCCCAATCCAATCAAGTCCACGAGTCCCTCTCCAGACTCACCCAGCAGTCATGTGCAAAGATGGAGAATGCAGGAAGATCACTGGTTGGTGAGTGCGGTCCTGTGGATCCAATGGTGGTGGTAACATCTTAGGGCTCTGGTAGTAACTGGGGTCAGCCAGCAGGAAGGTGAGGATCCCAGGGCCCTCCTTATGAAAAGGCCACACCCACAAGGAGGCACCAACAGTGACCTGACAGGTGCATACCATCCCCTACACTTTGGTACATCTTCATGTTGGCATGGAATTATGTCATCACCTCAGAACGAGGTAGCTATATCACTCTGTGCCTATTTCCAACTGCTCTTCCTTTCATTTCAGCTCTTGGCTAGTATACATCTGTGCTAAGAGAATCAACTAGCCCCTCTGAGCCAGTCGCCTGCTAACAGGAGGCAGTTTTACTTACTTGTATGCCTTTCAGTTAGACCAGCCCTCACAGGCAAGCGCAGAGGGTGGCTGCATTGACCCTGGTGCATGCTCTGGTAGTTTCCCCTCCACCTGCAGCCAGTCGGTGAGCCTGGGTATCTGAGGGCATGCTGATGCCTGTAGTCCTTCCGACTGCTCTGGGGTGGCTTCTCCACTTGCTTCCATAAACCATTGCTGCTCTATGGAGGCTCCAAGATAACCTTGGATTCCATTAAGACAACCACATTTGGGTCTGAGGATCTAAACCTCAGCATTGCATTTCACAAACTAAAGGATCTTGTGATGTTTCAAACTTATTCCCTGCATGAGCTCGAAGGACAGGCCTGCCCATGGTGACACCTCACTTAAGAAGCACTGACGGGGATTCCTAATAAGCAGGCAAACTTGGAACCAACACCCCTGAGGACTGAGCAAGTTCAGAGAGGCCAGACTTGTAGCCACCCCTCTAGGTTTCATTCCAGAGGTAGGGGACTTTCTAGGTTTTGACTCTAAATGAGAACAAGCACTTGAGTCAGAGCTTGAGACAGAAGCAAACCTAGTTAGATCCCCTGCTCTGCAGGTAGGACCCCTGATGGCACGGAGGTCTCGACCTAGGCTAACCAGGGGGTCAGCAGTTAGCAAACACAGCTGCACTAAGTGTAAAAGGTGAAGCTTTCTGCTCCCACAGTTAGGTCTGGGGAACCCACAGGGGCAGTTCACGCTGCCTTACAGGGCTACAGGAGTCAGCATCAACTCAAGGGCAGTGTGTGCTCTTTTCCTACATTGAGGATGTTCCCAACCCACTCCCAGGCATATGGTGTCCCGAACGTTGAGGTTTCCGAACTGTCAATTGGAATCTCAGTTCCCCAAAAAAGCTAACAGCAGTTCTAGGTGCTCTGAGGAAGAACTCCTTTGCCTACCTCCTGACATCATTTGGACTGCTTATTAGATTTTAAAGTCCTAGCTCAATTTCAGACCCACATGAGGAACGTGCTATGACAGTGATGGCTGTTCTTCTTGAGGCCTGAGAAAGGAGCACTGAACTCGAGTCATCCGCTTCAACTCCGGAGTCTTTGATTTCTTGGCTATCAATACAGGATGGGTCCTGGCTTCCTGCCTTCCTGCCCCAGCATGCATGGGCTTCTGGTGAAAGCTGCAGAAACAGAAACTGGGAAAGCTCAGCTACACATGAAATCACCATTCTTATTCTTTTGATTTCCCCTCTTAACTACCCTATGGGACAGAGAACTACTCCTGTGCTTACCTGAGGCTATAGATCTTTAGCAAACAAAACTTCCTCTTTCTTCTGCGGAGGGGCTGATGGTTTCAAACTCAGTACCTCAGACTTTGCAGAATGATGTGACCTGCTCTGCCACCAGGGCAATCAAAGGGGAGCTAATGGGATGGTAGTGAATTTTTCCATCCATCCACTTGAACAGGAGATGTCATAAACGAATTATATAAACATGCAGCCAAGATGTTTTGCAATCCTTTAGATATCCAAGGATACCTTTAGATGTCCTTTTGCTATCCTCTGAAATGTTATTTCTCTTAATATACAAATAAACTCCACTGACTCAGCTAGCCAGGTGTTGGGTCCACAGAAAGATATGGTCAAAAGGGAAAATCTAATTGGAAAGAGAATTTGTCCCAGAAGCAATCTGATCCCCTTAATGCTGATCTTGGGAGACTGATTTGTATTTACAATTATTTGTAAATCAACACTTGATCTTTTTATTCTAAAGACAGCTAAAGGGGCTGACCCGGTGGCGTAGTGGTTGTGCGCGGGACTGTGGCCCACTGGGATGGAGGTTCAATTCCAGCTCCACAGGAGCAAAGGCTGGGCCTCCTACTCCCACCACCAGGGCAGTGATGCCTAATAAAAAAAAAAAGATAGCTAAAAATCCAGGCATCAGTGATGCCTAATAAAAAAAAGACAGCTAAAAATCCACTGATCCACACTAGTTCACTGCTTAGTATACCACAGCTGCGAGATCAGTATTTTGAAAGATAAGTGAAAATGACAAAGTAATGAATATAACTTTAAAGGATGAGAAGTAAAACTTGCATGGAAGGAGAAAAGTGCTTTATTCAGTGCACGTGAACTTTTTTGTGATGTTTTAGTTTGAATTAAGAAAAATAAAATTTAAAACCCCTAAAGGTATCATTGAAAACTATGGTTGTATTCCCCAGAACATGTATAAGTGTTTACATATCTACTCATTTGTACAAACCACTCCATTCACATCTCATGAGCCCTCTCTGCCTGTATTTAAATGACGCCCCTTCTAGAGGTTTAGAAGCTCCACTGGTGGAGGTTTTGATGGGATTTTCCCAAGAGCAAACTTCCTGGATTGAAACTGTTCCAGTTCTTCTGCCGTGAGTTGGTCCTTGGGGGTGAACAAGAACTTATCTGCTGTGAAGCTCACAGCCGAGGCAGGGAGAGACGTGGCTACGTTGCTATTTCCGAAGACACTCGTGACTGGTTTAGAAAATGCCACGTTAGACTGTGAGCCTGGGCCGCCAAAGCCAGCCAGGGACGCACCACTTCCAAAGGCAGAAGCTGCTGCTGGCACTGGGGCGGAGCCTGCTGCCAAGGAAGATGAAAACACTGAAACCTCGGGCGATCCAAAACCAGAAGCTGTTGGACTTTTAAATGAAAATGAAGCAGACGTGACTTCGGGTTTCCCAAACCCAAAGGCCGGAGCAGAGGTGGAACTTGCAGGGGGCACCGCCCCAAAGGCTGGAAGGGTCCCAAACACTGCAGGCTTCCCAGGTGGGGCAGCATCAAACGCCGAGCTGGGCTTAAAACTGAAACGCTGAGCACGAGCACGGCTGCCATCGCTCACGGGCAAGCCTACAGGGCCAGAGACAGAAAGCAGGAGAGCTGCCGGAGCAGGACAATGCAGCCACATCACGCCCCACCCCTTTTCTTTTTTTAAGACAGTCTTATTGGTGCTTAATCCACACACACAATTAAACAGTTCCATCATTACCACAATACGTTTTAGAACATTTTTATCTTCCTTAGTGTCATTAGTGTAATATATTTTTCAATTGTGGCAAAAGTATACACAACGAAACCTCTCCAATTCAGTAACCTACACGTACAATTTGGTGCCACGCCCCCCTTTCTATGTCTGCCTTGTTGGATATTGACAAGTTTATTAGAAAATGAGGCCAGGAAAATCTATGTAAGCCTTGTTTTTCTGTCTTGTCATTTTAAAATTAATTTTTAATTTATTAACTAAAAAAAATTTCCCCGTCTTTTCTGCCAACAGTTTTATACCCATCTCCTTCAGCCAGGGAGCACAGGGGGTGGGGAGGTGTGGGCGGGGAAGTTCTGGGAAACCCCCGGAACTAAACTTTCACTCTAAGCCTGCCACTCCATCACCCCACAGCTGCAAAAATTTCTAAAGTTGCTGCAGGAGCCATAGTTACCTATTCCCATGATAGTCTTAAAAGGCAAAAAGTTGGGGGGAAAACCCAATCCTCCACAGTAATTCTCAAATCTGAGTTGCAGGAGTCCTAGTGGCACCATCAAGTAAGCAGGGACTGTTAAGCACAAGATCAGTGGTACAAACCCACCTCCAAGGGAAAGTGGAGGCTCTCACCTCCTATTAAAAAAAACTTACACTGTGTTAAGAGTTGTACGAGCTCCCAATAGTGATTTTAAAGGTTAAAAAAATAAAGTAAAGAAAATGGCCTTAAACACACCTTCAGGCTCCCTGAAAAGTCTTGCACCTGGATCACTCACCTGCTTGCCCACCGCCAAATCCAAATGCAGGTGCCGTTTGACTGACTCCATCTCTTACAGCAGAGAACTTAAAAAAAAAAAAAAATCAAGAGCATCATGAATAATTCTTCAGGATCTTTTCTATATACCACCATCAAGTCCAAATTGTTTCTCGGATGAGCATTTCAACATGTGAATGAATTTAAATGCTAAAATGGAAACACATCCCTAAAACAATGTTGAAAGGGGATTTGACTGTGTGCAAACGGGACATTCCCAAATAATAATATGAATCTGAATAGACAAAAATATATCAATGTCAGTAAAATTAAGAGCAACTGTCTCTGGGTAGTAGTTACAAGTGATGGTCTCCACAGGCCCTACCACCTTTAAATGGCACTGCAACCACCCAAGGAGGGGAGAGACTAACTTGCACAGGAATCTAGTCACCTAAGAAGCACTTGTTTAAGAAAGGGTGGTGCGCTGGGACCAATCGGCCAATAAGCGCAGGCAGGTAGTAACTTCATAACCTTCCAGAGGAAAAAGGAATTGGCAGGGAAATTATGAATATTAAAATGTAATAAAAATAACATTTAAAAATAGGTTCCTAAAAACTTTTTTTGGGGGGAGGCATCACTGCCCTCAGGTGGTGGGAGTAGGAGGCCCAGCCTTTGCTCCGTGGAGCTGGAATCGAACCTCCATCCCAGTGGGCCGCAGTCCCGTGCACAACCACTACGCCACCGGGGCTCAGCCCCTAAAAACTTTTCATGGGGGTAAAGAAACTCTATTTCACTGACAGAGATGAACAGACATGCCCCAGCAGAACCTCGATCTGGGGAGAGAAGTGGGCGTGGACCTTGTAAAGACTGCTCGTCCTTGAGAAGGCACACATGGCAAGTGTTCTTCAGGCATGATAAAAATATGTGTGTACACATTCCGATTCATTTTTCAAAGCCTTGGCTTTCTAAACCTTGACAGTATAAAGTATTTAAATTCATGCACTGTTTTCTAATTTTCTAAAGTCCTTACTAGTGAAAAACTTTACAAATATTTTTAGGAAAGTTTATTTTTCTGTGTTGGGGGGGAAAAGAGACCCTCAAGGAAATGGACTGACACATTGGCTGCACCAATGGGCTCAAATGTAACAAGTGTGGGACTGGAAAAGGACCAGGTGCGGTTTAGTTCTGCGTTAAGACGGGCAGAACAGCACCCAATGGGAGCCCTGGTGGTGGAGTGATTCTATGCTGGGCTGTGATCCACAGGGCCGGCAGTTCAAAACCAGCAGCAGCTCCTCCAGGAAAGGTTGGACTTTCCACTCTCCTAAGCAGTTAAGTCTCAGAAACCCACAGGGGGGCACGATGAGTCAGCCTGCACTCCAAGGCAATCAGTTTGGACGGCACCTACCAGACCCTACTATGCCAGTTCTTGACGTGTTTGCTTTGCTTTCCAGATATAACAGGACAAATCCTCTGCCAAGAAATAATAGCTGGGCTGAGCCCCGGTGGCGTAGTGGTTGTGCGCGGGACTGCGGCCCACTGGGACAGAGGTTCAATTCCAGCAGTGGGGCTGGGCCTCCTACTCCCACCGCCGGAGAGCAGTGATACCCTAACCCTAACCCTAACCCTAACCCCCCCCCCCCAAAAAAAAAAAAAAGAAATAATAGCTGTATCAGCCCTACAGGAGACACTTCAGTACGTACCAAGGCTGCTTTAGTTGAGGTATTTAAAGATTTCAATTCTTTTACTCTATTCCTCCATTGATTGACTAACTGTTGGACGGAATTTACCTAGGGAATACAGAAAACATAGTTAGTCAACAACAGGTACTTAATGTGTTCACCAACCTCCCGTCTTTATTGTCCAAAATCACCAAGCGTCCATGAAATAGTTTTATTGGTGCCTAACTTGCAAAGTTTGCATTGACCCAGCGACAGTGTCCACTCCCTGCTTCCCGACGGCTTGTATCACCTGGTTAAGATTCACAAGTACCTGGGAGCAAGGCGCTAATTACACATGAAGAGGAGCTAAATGTGTGCCTGGGCTGAAATGCACGATTCTGAGTGCAGACAACAGAAGGGTGCCATTTCTCGCGTTTGCTCGGGACCCCAACTGACACAAACCCAGCCTTCTACTTCTGTGATATTTGTAATCTGAGAATGGTCACCTATGTAAGACTGCACGTTAAAATTTAACTTTTTCGCAGCATTCATCAAGGGATGTGCACTTCAGAGATGCTGAAGTAATGTTTATCAAATGACAAGAGGGTCTGAATTCTGGAGCTGACTCCTGAGTAATTTGCAATTAAAATAAAATTTCTAATCACTACTGTCAAATGCCTAAGACCACTCTAGCTTATCAACCAATCTCAAATAAGGTAATTTAGAAAATAAAAATAGCCAGCTCTTGAAAAAACAATCAACTAAAAACAAAAAACCAACCACCAAAAACCATACAGCGCACTAAGTTTTACCAACACAAAATAACAGTAAGAGCTATTCTGTTATGGAGGTAGATGAATAGGAAACAAACTTACATAACTCTGTAAGTTATTGCTGGTTAAGAAGTTATGATACTGAAGCCTCAACTCTTCTGGGGAAATGTCTGTAAAACCTGAAGTGAGGAATCAATTGGAATCTTTAAAATAAATGCCAAAAATATTAATGGTATAGAAAAGCTAGAGGTACTAAGTAATACGCTAAAGTTGATTATTTTGAAACCACCCCACTCTTTCAAAAAAGAATTCAAATTAAGTATGAGTAGAATATAGTTGAACAGTAATTTGATTTATGAATAGGGATGAATTATCTAAAAATAAGCATAGTGAAAATAACAAAGATTAACTACTTACACATTTAAGTTTTTCCTTTGAAAACTTCTATAAGGGGCTGAGCCCCGGTGGCATAGCGGTTGTGCACGGGACTGCGGCCCACTAGGTTGGAGGTTCAAATCCAGCAGCAAGGCTGGGCCTCCTACTCCCACTACCAGAGGACAGTGATGCCCCCCCCCCCAAAAAAAAAAAAAAACCAACCAAAAACCTTCTACAATAAAATTAAAAAGCACACGGGAAACGAAAACTGTACCATATATAATAGGCAAAGCACCATTACTCCTTAGAGTCAATGGAAGTGTTCCTGCAGGGAACAATGGAGGCCCAGGTCCCTCTGGGCTATGCAGAGCCACTAGCTCCAAGGTCAGCAGTTTGACCCTGCAAACATTCAGCAGAAAATGAAGCTTTTATATCTGTTCCCTAAGATATAAAACACTGAGAACCCCAAAGGGGCAGTTCTGCTCTGAGTCAGAATTTACTGGGGGGCAGTGGAATTCTTGTTGTATGGGCAAAGATTACAGATAATGTACACACCTACCCTAGCAGTGGCAGTGAATTATTTAACAGGGCCCTTTGAGCTAAAGTCGCTCACAAATCCCTGTGTGGGTCGGGTAACATGAGGGAGGATTCATCTGTCAATATGATTCCCTGCAATGTCACCCTGCTGTTCTATATCAATTAAATCCTTGGGTGTTTGGGGTGCTGAGGGAACCCTATTACCAAGGGTCAGTGGTAGAGCGCATCTTCTGGACCTGTGATGCTGGCACAGTGAGGCGCCCAGATCCAGGGGAGCTCTCTATCAGAGCAGCAGCAGGAACAGAAGCCTGAGCATTCGGAGTGACGGAGGAAAGCTGAGGGCTTTTGTGAAGGCTGGCTGTGGTGTGGGAACCTTCTGGGCACTAAATGGGGATCTTGGGGATGCTGATCCACAGACGTGGACCCGAGAGCCTGGCTGAGGCCGAGTGGAGTGGGATGCCTCTGGGCACTTAATGCAGGGCTGGCTGACCTAGAAATTGAGCTGATAGTGGCATGCCCTCTGGGGCATTTTTCAGCAGATCTGAAAATACTTGATAGCATGTTTTGATAAGTAACTCAACCCTGAGCATTAACTTCCTTAGCAAACCCTTTTTTGAGGGGGGGGGGGGCATCATGGCCCTCAGGTGGGAGTGGGAGGCCCAGCCTTGCTCCTAGAGAGCTGCTGCTGGATTTGAACCACCAAGCTAGTGGTTCGCAATCCTGCACTCAAACACTGTGCCACAACCTTTTCATTGTGAATTCTTATCCCAAGTTCTGTGGAGTCATTACAATGGATAGAAATGAGAAATTAGAGATTGTAATAACACTCACCAATAAAAAACTGTCAATAAATGTGTTCAATTAAGAAGACCAAAACTTCAAAATAGAGATAAAATGTTTCCCCTTTCAGAATATCAAGAACAAAAGATGTGGTCTGTTACTAAGGATGGGGTGAAATGGAAACCCCTCCGTGCTAGTAAAGAAGCTTCTCTTAAAAATACTTTCACTCAGGCTGAGCCCCGGTGGCGTAGTGGTTGTGTGCGGGACTGCGGCCCACTGGGATGGAGGTTCGATTCCAGCTCTACAGGAGCAAAGGTTGGGCTTTCTACTCCCACCACCAGAGGGCAGTGATGCCCAAACACAAACAAAAAAATACTTTCACCCAAGTTCACGTAAGATGAGCCCAGCATAGGTGGGCACCCTACTCAGAACCCGTCCAAGGGAACAGGAGACCAAATGCAACGTGATAATCTTGAACACTGAGCTCGAGAGTTCAAGGAATGGACAGATATGGAGTAAATGAAGACCTACTACAAGGCGAGCAAAAAGGAGACTGAAAATGTGAAGATCACTGGTTGGCTTGATACAGGATGGGCATTTTAAATTTCCTAGTTTGATCAGGGAAAGGAGGGAGGAAAAAAAAAGCACCAACCACTACCATCAGCCACATCTTTGACTCGTAGGAATCCTTTATACAGTTCCTGATGCTGGACATTTTATAGGAGCAAACAGCCCTCATTTTCCTCACAGCAGCTAATAGGCTTGAACTTTCAACCTCGTGGTAGGCAACCCAACACTTATCCATAGTGCCAACGGGGGGTGGATGGGTGTTGGGACCTAATGTATCCAAGACTACACAATAGACACAAAATCTTCTGTTCCACACACCTGATGAATTGGCTGCTGGGAGCACATGACCAGTCTCAAGGGATATGCTCTGCCTCTGCACACCACCTGTAAGCGTTGACATCCTAGCCACCCTGATAGGCAGGAACTCTGCACAACCAAGTGTACTAACCCTAACCACTCAGTGAGCAGACACCAACTCCTGGGTTCAGGAGTCTTGACCTTGGAAACTTTGTAGCTTGGCTCACAAACTAAGACTTATCTGTCCAATCTCTGGACGTGTAAAACCTTTTTCTAGGTGGTTTCTAGCCCTAGATACCTTCTAGGATAGCAGATTCAAATTAGGATGAGCTAGCCAGCATAGGTTACTAGGGGGTTGTTAATCCCCTAACCTTTTCCTGTTCTTCAGTTTCTCCTCCCCGCCTGCCTGTCCCCCCCTAAGGTGGTAGCCTTATTACTCTGACACTGGAAATCTTAACAGTTTATAGAGATTTCCTACATCCTACTTTGGTGAGTGCATGTGGGATCTTAAAAGCCCCTGGGAGGTCATTTAAGGTGCAGAGGTCATTTAAGGTGCCTCTCTGGAGCAGAGGAAAAACATATTTGAAAACAATTAGTCCTGAGAACTAACAGATCACATACACATCAGTCTGTGACCCTAAAATAACGAGATGGTGCCCAGTTACTAAGTACCCCGAAAGGAACATCAGGTGGGCTTAGAATGTAAGTCACAATCATTAAAAAAAGACCAGGTTGAGTGGCTGGACTGACTAGTGGAGCCCCCTACAGTGTTTTTAGGCTCCTTGCCTAATACAGCATCTGTCTTATCATTTTCCTTAAGATTCTCCATTGTTTTCACTAGTCTTGAACATGCCAATCTTGTTGCTACCTAGGGTATTTGCAGGAATGTTTCCTCCATATCTTTGATTCATAGCAACTGACTGGGTTTCAAGGCTGTTTATGGAGCCACTTTTTTTGTTCCCAGGGAATGGCAGGTGACCTTTAGGAAAAGAACTCATGTACATGGGTTGCCCAACTGCAGATTCTTTTATCTACTAAAATGTAACCTGACTCAGAAAAAGCAATTTTCCAGTAAAACTCAGTGAGGTAGCAGTTCAAAGTTTGTAAATCACTCTAAGAAAACTTGCTCTCACACAGTTGAAAAGGATAAGATGTTACTAATTTTGTTAAGAGCATACATAATCAAAGTTTTTAATTTATAATTTGGTGATCGTGCTTGTTTTTGGAGCTGGACAACTCCATTTGTCCCCCTTTTCATTAACTCACAAAATCTAATTCTTAAGTATGTATTATAAACTTGATCCCAAACAGACGTGTGTTAAAGTAGCATAATGTTCAGGCAGGCTAACTTTTAAGACCACTTCAGGGTACCTTTTTTGAGTTTAGATATTAATAACTGAGCATAACTCAACCAATAATTTTACCAATACATTTTTATACTATTACATCAATTGGACCCATTCAGAATGAATTTTCAGTAGCATCTAGATGTTGGTTCCCCAAGTAATGTAATACACATCACCTCTAAATGTTTGCAAGCCATTATTCAAAAAGTTCCTCAGTTAATGCCACCATCTATCTCAAAGGAAGAGAAGCTGGTAGCAAAAAAGTGT
>PVJH01023370.1:0-35033 GCA_004026705.1 Nesogale talazaci | reverse complement strand
GTGTGTGTGTGAGTGTGTGTGTGTGTGAGAGACAGAGAGAGAGCGCGCGCGCACGCGTGTGTGTCTAGCTCTCGCTCTTTCCCTCAGTCTGTGCCTGTGTGTGTGTGTGTGCGTGTGTGTGACAGAGAGAGAGAGAGAGAGAGCGCGAGAGGAGAGCGAGCAAGCGAGAGAGAGAGAGAGAGAGAGAGAGAGAGAGAGAGAGAGAGAGAGCGAGCGAGCTGTGCTGCCGCCGCCGCTGCCCTTTGATCCCGACATTAGTGTTAGGGGCTCGGAGACACAGAGCGCGGCCATAGACACCGCCGCACCGGCACTCATTTATTTATACCTCCCATCACACACGCGAGCATAGGACACACGCACACTCACACCTATTAGATCCGTTTCCATTGAAGAATATTCCGCTCGGGGACAAGCCAGGTGCACGACCAAAAATTTAAAAAAAAAAAAAAAAAAAAAAAGGAAAGAAAAGAAGAAAACCCCTCTTCGGGCTCCAGGAAACAAGCTTCACCCCACTGCACACACCGGAGAGAAGGGGTTTCCCCCTGCCCGCCAGCCCGCCCCCCAACTACCTCCCCGCTCCTGCCAGTGTCTGCCTCTCTGCCCCCGCGGGGGTTTATTTGATCTCACATTAACCAAGGAGGAGAATGTGAGAAAAGGGGGAAAATGCCCAGGAGGAAGCAGGAGCAGCCCAAGCGCCTTCCCTCACGTAAGTCATCCCTTCTCCACCTCCTCCCGTGCCATTTTCTCGCCCTCCTCTCCTCTCGCCCTTCCGCAGCCTCCGCCGTTGTTTTTCGCATGAGTTTAGGGTTACAGAGGTGAAACTGACAAAGACACAGCCCGGGTTACTCCTCGTTTAGGTCTATGCCGAGGCAGCCATGTTGGTGATCATCAGCCCCGTGCCCTTTCTATTCTCTCTCTTTTTCTTTCTTTCTCTCACCCCCCCGCTTTTTTCCTTGACATCGGGCTTTTTTCCCTTTGCCGCCCCCTCCCCCTCCTCACTCCGGGTGGCCGGGGGCAGGGGGCGCGAGGAGAGAAGTGGGGAGCGGTGTGGATGCCAGTGTTTGATCGGAGGGTGGGGGGGAGAGGTTGGAATCTTTAAAAAAATTCCTTGTGCTTCCCAGTGCTGGAGGGTGCGGGGGTCGGGCCGCGCGGAGGGCTGGGGGCCGTGACACGGCGTTGGGGGTGTCGGGGCGAGGGCGCGCGGCCGCCCACTGGGGACCGGCTCCATGGAGAGGTCCGTCTCCGGCTAAAGGTTGCACCGGGGTTGGTCGGCCCCGGAGCCCGCGGCGGCGGCGGCGGCGGCAGGAGGAGGCGGAGGTGGAGGCGGCGGCGGAGGAGGGGAGTCGGGGGCGGGCGAGGCGGGAGCGGCTGGCCGGGGAGGGTGTGGGGGCTCCGCACACAAACACGCGGGTCCGCACGCGCCACCGGGCGGCTGCTCCCGCCGCGCCGGGGCAGGGGTGCGCGGCCGGGCGCGGGGCGGCCGGGCGGGGGGCGAGGCCGGGCGGATGTGGGGTGCGGGAGCCGCGCCGAGGCGGAGGCCGGGCGGCTCGCGGCGCGCGAGGTCCCTGCAGAGCCACGGGGAGGGCGGAGCAGGGCTCCTGGCCGCAATAAAATGCGGGGTCAGAGGGAGCAGACGGCGCAGGGCGAGACTCGGGCTCTCGGACCCCCCTCGCCGGCGAGCCTGAGCAGAGTCCGGGACTAAAGTGCATCCCGGCCCGCCCGCCTCGGCGGCAGCCACACCGACCTCCCCGAGCCGTACCCGCAGGCACGGCCCGGTCCCCTTCCCCTCCTCCACCCGCGCCCCCGGGCGCTCTCCGCCCTCCCTGCTGCTTTTCTTTGCGAGACTCTTAACTTTTCCCCCACTCCCTCTCTAGCCCCCCCCGCCCCCCCCCCTCCCAAAATCTTTCTCCGCTTAGAGTGTTCCGCGATGCTTCTAAAGCTAAAAGTGAAGGAGAAAGAAGCAACTAAAAATATCCCCCGGGGCCGCCCGGCTCCTTGAATGCAGGGAGGAGGGGGCAGGGGAGAAGGCGTGGGGCGGGGTGACTGGGAGGAGGGGACGCCGGAGGCGCCGGAGGGAGGGGTCGGGGGAGACGGAGGGTCAATTTCTCTTCTCTTTCACCCCCACCTCCCCCCGCCCGCCCCTTTGCTCCCCTCTCCCGGCGGTTTGGCGCTGCTCGGGGCCGATCCTGCAAAACCCGGGCTGGGGGCGGGAGCGGGATCGGAGCGTCCGCCCGCCTGGGTGTCAGGCCGACGTGGTCGGTCACCTGAAGTTCACCCAGGGTGGGGGAAGGGTTAAGGTTATGGTGTCTCGGGCTCGGGTTGTCTGTGAGCGTGTGCGTTTCCGCTGCAGACAGGCAGCGCGATCGATGGCCCCCTCGCAAAAGCTCCGTGGCGGTGCCTGCCCGGGGGACGGGGAGGGGGCGCAGGCTGCGCCGGGCGGGCGCCCCCGCGGCTCCGTGTCACCCGGGCCGCGGCCGAAGTGGCGAGCAAGGGCACTTGCAGGCAGCCAGCTCTGCAAACATTCCTCTTTCTTTTCCCTTCCCGGTACGCAGGAGTCGGCGCACAGGGCTTGGGTTGTGTTCACTCCCCCCCCCCCCCTTCCTTAAAAAAAAAAAAATGCCCCTGTGCAGTCCTTTCTTCGTCTGCCCGCTAGAGGTTCCGAGGATAATATCACATATGTAATATATATGCACATAAAATCACTCTCAGGCGGCTGCGTGTGTAGGGAAATTTTGTGCGAGGAAGGAGGCGGTAGAGTTGGGGAGGGCGAGTTGGGAGGCTCCGCGCTGCGATTCACAGAAAACTCGCAGCAGTTGGTGTAAGAGTGTGCGCGTGCACATGGCTGGCCGGCCACAGTTTCCAGCTCTTTTCGGGGTGTGTGGGAGGAGGGAGAAGAGGCAGGAATCCTGGGGGGAGGGGGGGCCGGGGGAGGCTTCCCCTGCTCAGACAAAATGGGCTTCAGTGTTCTCTGCGAACTTGCCCTTAGATGGCAACTTTGGGAGCTGATGAGCTTGTGTGTGAAAACCAGGGTGGTGAGGTTATTTGGTCATTTTCCTTTCTTCTTCCTCTGCTCAGGGGGAAAAAAAAATTGTTGGCGGGGTTAGCGGGAGGGTGGGAGAGGAGAAGGGATTTATCTGTTTGGGCTGTGACCGAGATAGAAAGCCTTCCCTCCTGTTGTGTGTAGCGCTTTGGGCAGCTGCAGCCTGCCCTGCTGGTGACCTTGACCCTGACCTGGAGCCACTACTCTCCCTGTCTGAGAGGAAATTCAGGCTCCATTTTAGCTTGCCTGCTCCTAGGGCCTCTCCTGCTGGTTGGGGCCGGGTGATTATGTTGTATTTTGAGAGTGAGCACTCCGACGCCTTTCTCTAACAGTGCTAGCCACTCAGGGGGAAAAAAATTCACCACCTTCTCCCAGACACATAAAGCCACTTTTACTGAAGTACTAAGCAATTATCTGTCGGAAATACCATCAACGTCCCTCTGTTTTAAAAAGGAAGCCTTAATTTGCGGAGCTTTTCCTACTTACCTTTGCGCAGAATGGATTCTTTCTTGTTGATCTGCGCCGCCTTTTCTTTGCAGGGTTTACCCATGTAGGTGATTGCATTCGTGCTCAGAGCAATTTCTGGGTAAATGGCGTGTTTGGCAGTTCATCCACAGTATCACGAAGCTTGCTGAGTACCTTAGTGAACTTGCAGTGGTGCGGAAATTCAATAAATAGTATCTTTGGTAAAAATTTGTGTTAACTTGTATATCATATAGAATATGCTTGTGGGCACAAGCCCCACTTCTGATGCTAACTCTAGTTTGTGATTTTTTGGCAAGGTCTTTTCTTCCCCTAGAGAAGTGTGGTGTGCCACAGTTAAAACAGAGTCAATCTCGAGATGCAGATCGTTGTAAGAGAAGTCATTAGATTTTAAGAAGTTACAGTGGAGCAGATTTAAAGTTTGACCCTCAGAGAAGTGATAGGTGTTTTGCAGAGGGTGTGTGTGTGTGTATAGAGGGTGGAGGTAGGGGGGGAGATGAGATAGGGCAGTTACTCTGGAAGCTAAAGAGCGCTTCTCAGTAAGTGCAGAAGTTACCAATAACCGCTGTTGAGAAAGTGTTGAGAATATGTGAGCCTGTAAATGAACATCTAAAAGCGCAAATTAGCATAAAAAAGAAACTCATAAAATCCAAATCTTTAGAAGATCCATGTGCCTTCTTGCCTCAGCGTCCCTGTCCAACAATATAACTACAGATTTCTCAAGTATAAACCACTGCTATCTGTGGAAGGTTTCTGTTTGTTCTATGTTTGTCTGTTATTTAGTTTAATTTTAACCAGTCACAGTCTGGCTGGACATAGCCCGCTGCCCTCCCACTCAACTGCACAGAGCACCAAGGAACCTGGAAGTTCTACGGGAGAGCGGATTAGTCCTGGAAATCCAGTCTAGCACTTGGTATTATCTGATACCAAGTCTGGGGTGAGCCTCAGCCCCTGGCACGGTGTCCCGGCAATTCCCTAGGCTAGACTTCGGCCTGCTAAGGTTTCCTAGCTCCTTCTGTTCAACTAGACACCCATGGGACTCTTCAGAACCGAATTAGCTTTGGGAATGGGCAAGCCTTTAATTTGACACTACTAACCTAAGCGTTAGGTTTCTGATTTCCTCCTGGGCCTCTGAAGTTTTTGTTTGGTTTGTTTTTTGTTATCTGGGCCTAATACATATGCAGGGGGGAAAAATAGCCCGCCCATGAGAATTGAATAGCAATCTACTGTCCACAAAGCTTTTTAGAGGTGATCTCCCCAAAAGGGTGTTAGCGCTATATTATTTTGAACAACGATTATCAAAAATAACATCTTTATTTCTTGGCCTGACATCATAATTAATCATTCTTGGGCTTTAAATTCAACTCTGTGACTGTTGGTGACTCTTTTAGGAAGTTCTTTTCATGAGCAAGGTTAACTGCCATGTTCAGAAATATGTCCCAGAGGTCCTCTGAACTATACCTGGATCTTCTCTTCAGTTGAGTCCCAAATTTGATAGCTTAAAATTGTTAAAAAGTAACAACAACAAACAGGAAGAAAGGAAAAAGACTCCTGCCATTGGCCACACACGGGAAGGTCTAGGCCCTTTGAACATGATTTCATTTGAGATCACAAACTGAAGAGAGTTAAGATGGAAAGGTTTTCTCCTCTGCTGCTGCACTTCGGATGCTCCTTACCATTATTGTGGTGCCGTCCGCAGCTTTCCCATCTCCTCTTTAGCTTTAGTCCACCTTTAAATAGCCATGCGTTTTGAACCTGCTAAACGTTGATCTTGGAGACTTGCCTGGTGCCTGTTCGCCAAAGGGGACCTCAAAGGAAAAAGTTGATAAACAGTTGTTTGGCTATCCCAGCATTTTCATTGTTTACTCTGTTGTGGGTCAAGACCAGAACACGTTATGCTGTTGTCCATTAACAAAAATTGTAAACATCCTGGCTTTCTTTTCAGTAAAATGCAGAATGCTTGAAAACCCAATTGCCTTTTTTTGAGAGATAGTAGACCTTGTATGTCTGGTAGGACAAGTGGTTTGGGCAGGGTGCTAACTTGAAGGTTAGTGGTTCAAACTCACTTGGCAAGTCAACTGACAGTCACATCAACAACGTGTCTGAGGAGGGGGGAAAAAAACCTGTAAAAGATTTCACTATTTCTCCTTATTTAGTCATACTTAATGTTTGCAGTGGCAGTTAAGTCAGTACCTGACTTAACCATAGCAGAAATCATGTGGGAGAAATTTTGAGTCTGAAATGGGAAAATATTTCATTTTTCCTGCCAGCCAGGATTGTGAGATACTGAGTAGCAGTCTAAGTACATACTTGATTATAAAGCTTAGCTATTCTTCGAAACCACAATTTGTTTTTGGCATCACTGCCCTCTGGTGATAGTGGGAACTACCCAGCCTTGCTGCTGCTGGATTTGAACCGCCAAGCCAGTGGGCCGCAGTCCCGCACTCAACCACTACGCCACCAGGGCTCAGCCGAAACCACAATTTTTATACGAGTTTGCCATACAGTGATGGCTTGTGTGTTGTGATGCTGGAAGCCGCTTCTGGTATTTTAAATACTGGAACTTGGCTCTTGAAGGAGTAGCTAAAGCAAGTGGAAGAGATGATGAAGCAAAAGAGCACAGCAGAAGATTCCAAGAAGTAGCTGGTGGGGCTGAGCCCGGGTGGTGTCAGTGGTTGAGTGCGGGACTGCGGCCGGTGGGCTTGATGGTTCAAATCCAGCGGCAGCTCTCAGGAGCAGCGCTGGGTAGCTCCCACGACCACCAGAGGGCAGTGATGCCCCCCCCCCCAAAAAAAAAAGAAAAGCTGGAAAAGATGAAACCAAACCCATTGCTATGGAGATAAGACAAGAGGACAACTCTTTGCAGGAGCGGAGAGTTTCATCTTTTCTCCTCTGAGCGACTGGCAGGGCTCAAACTGCTGACTGTGCTCAGTGATCCACTACACCACCAGGGTTCCTCGGAAGAAGATAAGGCACATATCCTAATGGATTATGCAAAGACATGGAGTTAGAAGCCTGGAAGGGATGAACTCTCAGACTAACAGAACTTCAGAAGAAATTCAAGTCTCAAGTTATCATACTGAAGGTTGGGCAGAATATTGAATGACGCAAAAACATCAAAAGAAGTTGGAAGGAATGCACCTGACCATATTTGTACCCATTCCTCAGAAAGTTGGTGTAACAGAATTTGAAAATCATTGACCAACATCATTAATATCACACACAAATAAAATTTTACTGACTATAATTTAAAAATGGTTCCAGTAATCTATAGACAGAGAAATTCAAGCCAGCTTCAGAAGAGGATGTGAACAGAGATATCATTGATGTCAGATGAATCTTGGCTGAAAGCAGAGAATATCAGAAAGATGCTTACTTATGTTTTATTGACTATGCGAAGGTATTTGCGTGGATCTTAATATACGATTGATCACTTTGTGGATAATCAGAGTCCTAGAACACATTGCATTGTGCACATGAGGAACCTGTTCTTAAACCTAGAGGCGGTCATTCCAACAGAACTAGGGAACCCTGCATGGTCTGTGTCAGAAAAGGTGTGTGTCGATCACCATATTTATCTGGCTCGTATATGCTGAGCAAACAAATTGAGAAGGTGAACTAAGTGACGAAAGGCAGGGAAGGCCCATTGCGCTCACTACCTGTGATGTGCAGGTGACACAGCCTTCCTTTATGAAAGTTATGTAGACTCAAAGCACTTACTGATTAGCATCAAAGACTACCGTCTTCAGTGTGGATTACACCTCAAGACAAAATCCAAGTGCTTAAAATTGGGCCACCAGGCAACATGATGATGGATGGAGAAAAGATGGAAGTTGTCAAGGATTTCATTTTACTTGGATCTGCAATCAATACCTATGGATGCAGTCATCTGGAAACCCAATGGTATACTTCTTTGGGCAAATCTGCTTGCAGAAGACCTGTTAAAAATGTTAAGAAGCAGAGATGCCATTTTGAAAATTAGGGTGGACTTCACCTATATCTTAGTATTTTAGACCATCCTGTAAGCATGCAGAAACTGGGCTTTCAGAATTGATTCGATGGCAATGGGCTTTTGGGTTTTTTTGGTAAGAATCATTGATAGCTTTGAATTATGAATTGTGAAAAAAAATAATAGTTATATCACAGACTGCCAGAAAAACAAGCAAACCTGTTTGGAAGAGATACAGCCAGAATACTGCTTAGAAGTGAGAATGGTGAAACTTGTCTCACTGTGGACATGTTATCAGGAGAGACCAGTGCCTGAAATGGGGCATGATGCTTATTAAAGGAGGAAGACCCATAGAGAGATTAATTGACATGGTAGCTGTAACCGTAGGTCAAACATAGCAAGTGCTTGTGAGGGTGGCACCAGGACAGCTCAGGGTTTCCTGCTGTTGCGCTTCAGGTTGCTGTGAGTCGGAACAAGTCAGCAAGCCCAACAGCACTCAGCATCCACGTGCACCTTTCAGTAAGGAGAAGGTACCACTGAGCTTTACCATGAAAACAGGTTAGAGAGTCAAAATCACAAGCCCTCTAATGCTTCAAAATATTTTTTAAAAAGAACTTTAATTTATCTGCTGCTCCCTCACTTTGTGGATGACACAGCTGGCGTGAGTTGACAAGTCTCTGCACAAAGTGTTAATAAACCATGCTGGTGAAGTATAAATTGGACAGCGTTCGGCCAGTTAAGAGCTTGCTGTGTGCACTTGAGATTTTGGAATCTTTGATTGGCATCGATTAGGAGAGTTCCAAGGGAGGTGCAAACATTCTCTGCCTTGGGAAGTTTGTAGAATTAGATGGACGAAAGCCATGGCAACACTCAAGCGAGAGGTTGTGTTGGTCGAGTAACTAGACAAGGTCCTCCTGGGATCACAGGTTGGTTTAAAGTCAAGATGCTTTCGCAGGGAAAAGAGCAGAATGGAAATGGCTGGTGCCTGGCTGGGTTGGTAAACCAGCATCCTCAGTAATCATAGTTGGGGTTCAAATTGTATCAGGAGAGTAATTTCATGAAAGAAGAAACTCACCTCCAGTACTACTAATGCTGGTCACCTTGTATGCAAATTGATCGCTTCGTACTCAAAGATGACAAGGTCTGAAGGGCACAGTGGTGGAGTCCAAATGGCCATGCTGTAAACAACCCCCTTGGTTCATGTGACTGGTCAGTAAAGCCCATCTGGGACAGCTGGAAGACATCATATTCCTGAGAGCAGGTTAAGAGGTCCTTGCCTTCATCATTTGAAGTCGCCATGTCCCCCTCTGCTCTTTCTTCCACATAGCTGCTGGAGCACTCGGACTGAGAGAAGGGAAAGCAAACAGAGCAGGCGGGAGCTGATCTCTCTGTTCTCAGTGCTGTCTTAGTAATTTTCTATAATTTAATCAGACTCATCCCAGAGCAAGATAATGAGAGTGTGACCTACAAAATCGGACATGGGGTGGGTGTGGGGGGGTGTCGTAAGGATTTCTAGCATAAGATTTGACAAGACTATGGGCTTTGGGGGAAAGAAATAAATTCAATATGTTTCCTATTATTGAAAAGAAATCTAAACTAACTTTATCCTACCCAACCGAGCTCGAACTCCACTAAGATGTCCTCAGTGGCAGTGGGAGAAAGATAGGGCTTCTGCTACTGGAAAGAGCTGTGGTCTCGGAAGCTCACAGGGGCCATTCACTGCTGCCATGTAGGGTCCTTGTGAGTGGGGGGTATTGACTCAGTTGCAGTGAGTGGGTTTTCAGCTTAGTGGGTGTAACTGTGGCTTGCGACTTTGCTGTGCAAATTATGAATGATGGTGCTGTGTCTGGTTTCAGATGGACACCTCTCAGTTGTCCCGACTCTGCAAGGTGCTCAGTATTTCATACCAGATAAGGTTGGGTGTGCAGAACAAGTTATGGTTCATGGTAGCTGAGATGTCATCTCTCATATCTTCTAAGGAAATAATGTGTGAAGCACAGACTACAGATACAGCTTAGACTATTCTTCTCAATGGGCCGAAGTGTCTGGCCAAGTTTTGTGTTTCCATCCTGACTGTAAATTACAATTTAAAACTGATGTTAGAGAATAATGGATGACTATGTGCTGAAGCAGAAGCCCTCTCAGATAACTCTTATGATTTTTCCAATGGCCCATCTTGGGATTGAAGTTGCTACAGTTACAAATTAGTTTCCTAAATTAAAATCAAGCTTTGGCTAGGTGCTGATCGTAAGCTGCATGGGTGCATATTGGTGTTTGTTTTAGAAAAGTCAGCTACACTTCACTCTGGCACATGCCCATGAGTGAGTGAGAGAGAGAGAGAGCATGCACACAGAGGTTACACTGTAGCTGATTTTATAATTCTGTTACCAGAATTTGGCCTTTATCAATTGAACTCTCCACAGATTGACCCAAGGTGGCATTAAATGTAGCAGGGACTCTGTGTGCTTAAAAAGTGTACATTGTTTCCTGCCATCCTTTGTCCTTTGACTGAAAAGTGGTCCCCAACAGGACCATTGGAGTTCAGTCTTTGGAGTTCTTAAATGGCCATGTGTTAGGTACTCCTTGCTTCTGGTTGTTTTTTTGTTTTTGTTTTTTTTGCGGGGGGGTGGGGGGAGCATCACTGCCCTTTGGTGGTCATGGGAGCTACCCAGCGCTGCTCCTGAGAGCCGCTGCTGGATTTGAATTTGCTTCTGTTTTTATAAAATCTGAATTCAACCAAGTTTTACCTGTTGACAAGGAAGAAATGCACGGGCCTTCTCTGATGCTGGGACCTGAAAAAGCAGACTTTCAAATAGCCTTGGACAGTCCTGGCTAATGGAGGTGGACCCGAACTGTGGCAGGCAGGGAGGAGAGAACTGCTGGCCTTGACATGGATTCTTTTGAGTCCGGGGGGAAGTTGACCTTCAGGGGCCTGAGGACCCAGAGGAAAATGATCTTTTACTTGATTGATCAGCAGTACTTTGTTTATCTGCAACTTTGAAATAGACTCCTGCACTTGTGGAGGGTGATAGCTATTTCTAACTTCAGATGGTATTTTAAGAAGCTCTTTTGTTTTATAGTGACAGGAAGGAAATATCATCAGGAACTTTGTCTTTTTCACTGTAAATACAGTGGATGGTCTGGCTAATGTAAGCAACAGCACACTCTCACATGCTTTTCAAGTTTGTAGTAGCCCAGTGTATAACTCATGCCAGCTCTTTAGATCTCTGCTCTGCCACTAACTAGCTGTGTGGCTTTGGGCAACTTACTTACCTTCTCTGTGCTCCATTTTCATCGTCATTAGATAGTAGCAATGATGCCTGTATAAAAAGATAATTATATGAGCAAAGTGAGCACATATATAAGTAGAAATCGTGTACACACACGCGTGCTCCTAATTAGTGCCTGACCCGTAGAAAGAGCTCTGCAAGTGTAGCTAGCTTATTATGAAGTGTGGGTATCAAAGACATTTTGGTTTGCTTAGCTTGTGATTGATGTTGCGGTTAGTCTCCATAGAATAGATTTCAACTCATAGGGACCTGCTGTGACAGAAAGGATCTGCTCCACCGGCTTCACTAAGCTGTGATCTTTTCGGAGGAAGATTACCTGGTCTTTCCCCCACGGAGCTGTCCGGTGGCTTTGAACGGCCAGCCTCTTGTTCAGCAGCCAAAGGCTTAGCCTCTGCCCCATTTCTAACCTCGAATTTTTTGCTGCTTTAAATTTTTTGCTTTTCATTTCCCACATGTCTCATTAGAGTGATGAGTAGTAATATGATAATAGTGAAATTTTATAAGGCTATTATTGTAGGGCTTGACTAATACTTGTTTCATAGGCCAGCAGTTGTATTCAACTTTTATTGGTGGGATGAGTTTTTTTGTTTATGTGATTTGACCTGAATTATATCTGAATTGTGTAATAATCTTATGAATTATGACCAGGGCTTTACCATAAAGTGAGGATAGTAAATCTTCCTTCATATACTTGTAGCATGAGTCTAATGAGAGGATACTGTTTAATAAACATGTATTTATTCATTCATTTCTTCAATAGCCTGTCTACTTATTCATGTTACCTGGGGGAAATTCATATGGGGTTCTCCATATGGTAGGTAGGCAGTAGTTCAAATTTTGCCCAGAAAGCAGTGGAGCCAGGGACTGCAGATTGTGATTCCAGCAGACCAGTCCAAGTGAACACGCTCAAGGCAAGTACCTGCTCCCTGCCCAGCCACCTGCATTGATGGCTCTGGTTCCAGTTCATGTCAGAGGCCACATGCTGATGGCCTACTGATGTGTTTTGACCTACACAGTTGGTTTAAAAAAAATTGAGAACATTTTGGAAAAGGAAGCCTTTCTATAAAAATCCAAATTTTTCGCCTTTTTTTTTTTTTGGGTGAAAACTTGGAAGAAGGTTTCTTCTAGGCCCACCTCCCCCACATGGCAGCAATCTGCTGTAGCTGTTGGCGGCTGTTTCCCTTACTCCGGGCATGTGCTCATCAGTCTGCCACTCTTCCTACTACGCGGAAGCCACAGTCCCATATGTACATACACCTGCCCATCGCCCTCACGGATCTTACCCACCAACCCCAAGTTATTGGGATTAGCTTACTTTCCACAGCATTCTTTGGTTTTTTAGTTCATCCCTGAGGTGAAGGCATTGTAAAGCACACTCTAGGGCAGTGTGAGGAAGCAGAGTCCACGAGTGTCTCAAACAAGTTTTAAGTGATTGGCTACTATCTTAGACTGGACTCTCTCAGGAAGCAGAACTGTTGAAATCTCTCTCTCTCTCTCTCTCTCTCTCGAAAATGGTTCACAGTTATAGAAGGGAACACGTTCTAAATTCCCAAGTCAGGTATTAGACCGGAGGCTTCTGATGGCTCTTGTCGCCGAGATAGCTAAAGCCTCCTAAGATTTCTGGAAGACAACAGGCCCGTGACTGCAGAGGAGAAAGCATGGCAGGCCACAGACAGTTCCTCAGTTTGGTAGGCATTATGGCAGGCTGTTGGCTCAAGTCCAAAGAACTGGAGGCTGATGAGCCAGATCCAGAATCCAGACCCAGCAAAAAACAAACAAGCTTTGTTACAGTGTCCACTTATATTGGAAACGACCCACAGTCTGCTGGAAATTTCCTTTCAGTTGATTGGACGAGAAATGTCATCTGCATAAGAGGGTTGCTTCCCTAATCTCACAACTGATGGGTGACTCATATCGGATCCCATTATGGAGGTGATTTACATGTTGTTAGATCACATTATGGGGGATCATTAGGTCTCAGAATCCTGGCCCAGTCAAGTTGACACAACATGTATGGAAACTAATAACAGGAACATTGATAGTTTGAGCCCACCTAGAGCCGTACCTCCAAAGAAGGGTCTAATGATGTTTCAGATAGTCTACCAACGATGAAAATTCTATAGGGCTCACATCTGCTCAGCGACAAAGGGGATCACCATGAGTCGGAAATGACTTCACACCAACTGGTTTTCTTTTGCTCAAGAAGCTACCAAGGGGAGGGAGGAAGGTTCATGGCACCAGATGCATGAATTTGTCTGCTGGCCACCCCTACTACCATAATAAGTCATGCTCATCCTCTACTTCGGGTTTCTCAGCTCTGAGACGTTGTAGGTTCGTTGGGAACTGAGTGCATTTACACATGTAGATGCTTACTTCTAGGGCTGGCTCATACTAAGTGCACAATAAACGCTGGCCACAGTCACATCAGGCCCTTGGGGTTTGGATTCATCTGTAACTAAGGAGCTCGGTAGGAGCATGATGCTTGTGTTGTGTAATCAATCAGCCATATCTGCTTTCAAACTGAGTTTCTCATCACTGCCAGTCAATGCGATGATTCTAACGCAGGCTGTACATTGGAATAACCTGGGAGAGTTAAAAATACAGATACTCCCAGAGATGCTCATTTAATTGGCTCAGAGTAAAGCCTGGAAATGGCCATTATGAAATAACTTCCAGCAAAGCTAGGATGGACAACCCTTGAACCAACCTGAAACCACCCTCAATCCCATCTGCCCAAGATGACAGGTGAGATGATTCTGGAGAGCTTATTAATGATATTTGTTAGTTTCTTAAACCCTCAAATAATTTGCAGTCTGACTTCTTCAAGTTGGAATCCCAGGGTTTGGGGACCCAGAAGGAGTCACAGGCTCTAGTCTTTTCTGTCACCCTCTCCCAGCACTGTCACGGGGGTTGCTTACTAGCTTTGTGACCTTGGCCAGTCACTTAACCTCTCCATGTGTTAATAGCTCCATCTTGTAAAATGGATAATAACTCATCAACCAAACCTTCCATTTAGATGATGCTTGATTGTTCGCAAAACACGGTCACTTATGTCATCTGCTTATAAGCCATCCAGGGCAGGGTTCCTTCTCTGACTGGTGGGGCCAGGTGGAAACTGAGTTACAGGGAGAGGGATAAACTACACTGGGGTCACTGCCAGCAGGTACCACCAAAGTTTGGGCCATCTGGTGGTCGCTTGAGGCCCCTACTTGCTGTGAAATAGGTGGAACTGCAGTGGAATCAGACATGCCCTGATTACTTGAAACTGCTGCCTTAGATCCGCCTCTAGGGGAGGACCCTGTGAGAGCTGATGAGCATGCTGCTTCTGTGAGTCCGAAAACCTGTGCTTCCCACACTATTCCTTAACTCAAGAGATTTAAGATTTAGTTCTTTGATCTTACCCCAAGCCGAGGGATAATAGAGTCATATGCAATGTCATTTTCTGGGGTGAGAATTATGTACACCATATGGAGAACACTGCGTCCATGTAAAGGCCTAGAACAGAGGTTCTTAACCTTCCGAATGCTGCGACCCTTTAATACAATTCCTCATGTCGTGGTGACTCCCAACCATAAAATTATTTTCATTGCCACTTCATAGTTAACATTTTGCTACTGTTATGAATCATAATGTAAATATATGATGTGCAGGCTATATTTTCATTGTTACAAATTGAACATAATGAAAGCATGGTGATTAATCAGAAAACAATATGTAGTTATATATTGTGAAATATTTATTTCTAATTACAAATCAATGAAAGTTTGACTTGCAGTGTGGAGTAGCATAGGTAACAATCCTCACGCTGAGTACATGTCTGAAATACGTGTTTTCTGATGATCTTAGGCGAACTGCTGGCATAGAACTTGGACTGGATCTGCTACGCTTGTTTGGCTCCACTTGTTAACCCAACAGTCCTTTGTAGAGCATGAAACACAGCTGTATTTGATAGGAAATAAAGTGTGGGAGACCCTGCGCTCCAGGAAGCATTGCTGAAATGTGCTGTGTATGATTTCTCACTCCAAGGGGCAAGCACACCCCAAATCATAACGTCCTGAGTACTCGTCTGAACTTACTGAGAGAAATCACAGCACAGTGAGCCCTTTCTGACACATGTGGGGATTGGCTAGAGCAGTAAATCAGGTAGAGACGAGAGCTGTGCACAAGTGGTTACCCAAATAATTGTTGATAGGTGGAAACTATGCATGAAAGCATACAAAAATCAAACAAGCACCTCACCATTTCCAGGGTGATGTGTTTTCTCTAATCCCACAAAACCAAAAACCCTCAAATAGCTTAGTGCCATCGAGTTGATGCTGACTTGCAGGAACCCTGGAGGACAGGGTAGGACTGCCCCTGTGAGTTTCTGAGACTGGAACTCTTTATGAGTGCAGAAACCAGAAGCATCGACATTGCAGACACACTAACTTATCTTTTAATCTTGTGTTTGTTTTGAACCACAAACACTGTACATGATTAAGACAACGGAGAAGTGTTGTTCAGAGGCCTGATGGTGGAGGAGGTCTTGTTGGGCTGCCACGTGCATTGGTCGCCAGTTCAAGACCACCAGCAGTTCCAAGGGGAAAAGACTGGCCTTTCTACTCCCGGAGACAATAACAGTCTCGGCACAGTGGGTCGCTGTGGGTCAGCAGTGATGTGATGGCAGGGAGCGAAGTGTTTAAAGAAAGAGGTGAAAGCCCCCATGTCCCACTTCCAGTCCCAAAGTAGACACTGTAAACCAACAAGCAGTATTCAAATTCAACCAGGATTTGAAAAACGGTGCAGTTCAGCAGAGTTGGCTGAATTTACCTAAGTGTCCCACAAAGGCAGCCACATTGCTTTTGTAAACTCATTAGCTCATGTCTGTAATATTGAATTCTAGTTTGGGTGTCCCAACTGAATGGGGGAAAGCTGATAAACTGCGCAGCAGAAGAGAGACACCTAGATTGTTGTAGGCTCTTGAAATGGTCATAGGACACATTCATTCCAGAGGCAACTGGAAGTGCTGAACTTGAAGAAAGGAGTGGGGTGGATGGGCTTCTTGCATGGTAGCTACATGCAAGGATGCGCAGCAGGCGACACGTCACTTACTCTGAATTGTCATTCACTGGGCATTCTCAGTTTGTATGTGAGAATGGACACTTCACTCACTCACTCACTCATTCACTCATTTATTCATTCACCAGTTAGAATTCTTATGAGCTCATGTATATGAATAGCTGTTTTCAAGAAATTCTGAGCCAAATGAGAAAAGAAAGAGATAACGATAAGCAGATAGTTTCATAGATTTAGAAATCGTGGAGCACTAAAAA
This sequence comes from Nesogale talazaci, assembly GCA_004026705.1. Classification (NCBI taxonomy): domain Eukaryota; kingdom Metazoa; phylum Chordata; class Mammalia; order Afrosoricida; family Tenrecidae; genus Nesogale; species Nesogale talazaci. The sequence goes on along the minus strand of PVJH01023370.1, from coordinate 18,959 downwards.
TGAGACATGGAATTTACAGGAAGGTAAGTTTCGTTGGATGACTATCAAGACCTGATGAGTAGCTAATACTATCCAAAAGAGAAGGTCTTCTGTGTACGATAGGGCATAGAACTGGCTCACTCTGGTTCAATCCTCTATGTGGGATTTGCTCTGTAACCCTAAATATAATAAAATCAATATATGCAGTGCGAGGCTGCTAACGGAAAGATGAGCAGTTAGAACCTAGCCCCTGCTCCTTGGGAGCAAGACAGCGCCTGGGTCTACTGTAAAGATCCAGAGCCTCGGCAGTGGCAGGGCCACTTTGACTCTGCCCTATAGGCCCCTCCGAATTGGAGGTGGCAGAGAGGTTGCGTCTGCTCTACATATTTTAAATCGGGATCTATCTTTTACCAAGATTCCCAGGTAATTTTTTTCAACCTCCCAGGTGATTCTTAAGTGCATATAAAATATGAAAGTATCAGGGTGTCTCAGAAACTTTGTGGGAAAATTGAAAGAAAAGGTAATGGAATTTTCCCATGAACTTTTTGAGCCGCCGTGGATCTTTAAAAAGATAAGATGTGTAGGGGTTCCTAAGAATCGCCTAGTGATACTGTTGATTCTGGGGTGGAAAGTGACATTTTCAACAATTGGAGGAATCACACCAAGCAAGTTGGAAGCCCTGGTTTATACAAAGGGTAGTTTAGCCATTGGTTAGGGGCCATTTTCTAAGCACTCAGAGTAACGAGGGGTGGGTTGGAGAGAGAGAAAAATCAACCACTAAATTTGTTTATTGTTGTGAAAAAGAATTCTGTTAAGCAGAGATTGCTTTGCCTGGGTTTGCAGTATGAAATGCGAGATCCATTCCTAAAGTGAGAGAACGAGCATGTGGTGGTACCTCTAGTGTCAAATTAGTGAGTCCAAAAGCACTACTACATGAGAATCAGTATTAGGGTTCTAGTACATACAGATATTTTATTTCCCCCAAAAAACATGTTTAAATGGTTCTCTGCAATCAGTGGATGACTAAAGACAAGTTCTCTCAGTAATACTGCTTCTTTTAGCCTCATTAGCCTTCACAAAAGGATCCTAACCCAAACAGCAGTTTCCAAGGGCATCTGCTGGACCAATAATTTCAAGGGGGAGAGTGTAGCTCAAAGGTTACAATGACCGTTTTTTTTGGTTTGTGTTTTTTTTTGTGGGCATCACTGCCTCTGGTGGTTGTGTGGGCACTACCCAGTGCCGCTCCTGAGAGCCGCTGCTGGCTTTGAACTGCCAAGCCTGCGGACTGCAGTTCCGTACTCAACCACTTACGCCACCTGGGCTCAGCCCGGTTTGTGTTTTTTAAATTACTCTGAAGAGTTATCTTGATAGATTATTTACCCCCCCACCCCCACCCCAAGACATAGGACAGTCCTGAAGGCTATAAGAAGAAGTTTTGAGAAAGCTAAAAACAGTACTGGGAAGAGAAAGGCGAGGAATGTCACCCTGAGGAATGTTTCCCATCACAACCATGCACCTGCTATTCCTCGAGGGAACAAGGGCTGTTCTAGGAGAATTTGTTGAGAAACATACCTCCTACACAATAAAGCCCTATCTTGTCCCTATAAACTTCCCTTTTGCTCCTCAAACTCAAGACCATTTAGAAAGCACACGATCATGATGCCCACGAGAATGCCCAACGTGCCCTTTTGACCAGGTAGAACTCGGAGAGTGCAGAATCCTTTGGGACATGGTTAGAGTGTTGGAAGCTCCACTCTCAGAAAGAGAGTCAGACCTAGATGGAGGCTATGTCATGAGAGACAGCTTCCTGTTTTGTTATTGTCCATAAAAGGTGTCTGTGATTTTGTTGCAGGACTCTTGGACTTATCCTCAAAATCCAGATTTGATCTGCTTCGAGTTGGAATTGCCCCACAGTGCTTATTCATTAGGAGAACACTTTGAGCATGTTTCTGGCTCCCCAAAGTAGTGTAGAAGGCAGACTCCACAGAGAGTTTGCAAATGTTGACACAAAACAATCACAGAGACTAAAGTACAAGTCAGTATGCTAACATGTACAAGCCAATACAGTACGAATTAGGAGTGTAAATATTTGAGGAAAAGGTGGAGTGAAGGGGTTGGGGGCAAGATTGTTGGAGGTACATCCACTACTGTCAAGTGGATTCATGGTCGCCAGCCTCTCGTACGGACAGAGGAGGGTTTCTGAGACGGTGCCTATCTTCATGGTAGCAGACGGCAGCGTTACCATTCTTTGGTGCAGCTGATGGGTTGGAACCACTGACTGTGCAGGGGGCTGCGTGATGCTTGATCCACAGCACCATCAGGGCCCATTTCTTGGAGCTCAGTGGTGTTAAAGGCATCCTAAATGAAGGCATGGCTTTCGATCTTGAGAGGAGAGAATGGCCAGAGTAGACGAGAAGGGAGCTCATTGAAGTGGGGGTGTCGGGGCTGTTGTTCATCCCCCTCTAGGGAGCTGTGCCTGATGGTAGCCCATGTAAAACAGCAAGATACTGCCCCATCTGTGCACGCAGGTTCCACTGTGCTGCTGCGTAAACTGAGTGCCCTCCAACTGGGGTGCTTCTCTTCCTTGCAGCACTATTTTGGACAGTGTTTTGATGTGAACCACAACACTTTCAGTGGCTAACTTTAAGAGATAGGTTACTCAGCCTTGACCCGCTGCCCCTAGTCTACTTTAATCTGGAAGTTCTGCCGGAACCTGCCCACTCTGGTGACCCTGCTGGTGTCCAGCGTAGGCATAGGCCTCAGCATCACAGCAACACTGCAGCTACCACAATGGAACAAGCTGACCTGCAGGTCAGCATGTAAGGGCAGGAGGTAGGCACAACATTGTAGTAAGATTGGATCTCTAATGTTAGTGGTTCAGATACACTGTAAACGCCAGCTGTGCCCTGGGGCCATTTCTTTCACATGGCTAATCCTGGAATTGGAGGATGAGGACCAGAAGAAAGACATGGCGTCCTCAGGTAGAGACACCTATGCAGAGTTAGATGGGGAGGGCCGGCCGTGGGCAGAGCTCCCTGCAGGTCCTGATGGCTTCGGTGGGCCTGTGCTGCAGGCTCAGAGGTGGGCCTTCCCTTCCGCTCCCTCTTCCTCCTCCATTTCCGCCTTCCTTTCCTCTGTGGTTCCTGACGACCTGGCAGGGACAGCTCTGATCGCAGTACTGCCTTGGAAAGTTATTAACTACCTTGAGTTGACACCTCCCATGCAGCGCCACACATGCACATATCCACCCAATCCATGACAGTTGGATCAAATGTGGCTCCTGTATCAGAACTCTGGGGGCATAGTTGTTATGCATTAAACTGTGAGGTAAGCAGTTCAGAACCACCAGGTACTTCTCAGGTGAAAGATGAGACCCTACTCTGGTAAAGAGCTACTGTGTCGGAACCCGGGTAGGTCCACTGTCTGACAGGGTTGCTCTGAGCCAGCATCGACACCATGGCTGTGAGTTTGGGGGTTTTGACTTTTTTCTTTTTTGTTTGTTTAGTGACCCAAATGGTGTTTCAGGGGTTGTCAGTGGTTTTGAGGGCAGATGTTAAGGGGCTAATGGGATTGAACTGAAACCTTGCAGGTAGTCGTCTAGCACTTAATGCAGTAGGCCCTCAGGGAGCCTATCTAGAGGGACTCCACAAAGGCTGTGGACCAATACCATTGCCCTCCATTCTGCTGTTCTTTCATCTTGTTGAAGCCCCCTCGTGCACGCGTGCAACTATGTCAATGTGTACATATACAAGTGTGCAAGTGTCATCATTCCGTGAATACCTGTCCTGTAAACCTACCTACTGCTTAAGGCTAGCACTTCAACATTGTGAAAGCTTGCCATCTTGGGTTTCCAGCATTCCAAATTTAACTTAGTCTCTGGCTTCTTCTGTAACATTTTATCATATTGTTTCCTTTTGCTTGGATTGGGAAATTATGAAGATGATGCCGTACTGCATGAATTCTGCACCTGGGATTTTCCAGGGAGCAGGATTTTTGACTGCTCCCAGAAAGGGCTGTGACCTTAGGAGCCCTACCCAAGCTTGTGGTGCAGAGGAACTAGCCTGGGTGCAGTGGGTGTGGGGTACGTCTGTCTGAGGGTTCTCCACAATGCTGCACGTTGCTGAGGCACATTCAAATTTATTTTCCCCCGCTCTCTGCGATCCCATTGTAGAAACAGACCACCAGGACATTTCCTTTTTGTTCACTTTTAGCTGTTACAAACGGTGTCTCTGTGACATGCATGCACTTCGGCTGGAATGTTCACTTGCTTCTTTTTCCATGTGTTTTGGTTTTAACCAGTTACCATTGAGCGGATTCCATTGCATGGCGTCCTCCCATGTGTGGGGTAGTGCTGTGCTCCCCAGAGTTTCCATGGCTACAACCTTTCAGAGGCAGTTCACCAGACCTTTCTTGTCCAACTCTGCCATGTGCGGTGGCTCACACTCCCCCGCTTCCCTTGCCCTCTCATAGAACCATTTGCATCAGTCCGGAACTTCTTGGATTGAGGATGTATTTCTCATTCTGGCTGGGTCTCAGGTGGATTTCCAGATCCTCTGACGACTCCCCAAAGTTACTGATGGCTTTAAAAAAGTCCTGCTTGTGTGCATTGGATTTGCTCACTGAATATCATAGAAATGAACTACCGTAGTGATAAGAATCAGAATTGTCACTCATTATATATTAAGTGCAAGTAGCATATTTTTATTTAAGTATGATTTGCCCTTGGTTTTTGAAATGGTATGTTTTAAAGTGAAAAAAAAAAAAAGTAAAACCTTTAGTGAGAAGAGTGGCATGTTTCATGCCACTTCCTTGCTGGCTGGCTCAGGGGAACACAACTAGGTTCTTCTGTCTACTTCCACTCTTCATCTGCTGCAATGGGTTATTTTGGATAAACTAATTAAGAAAAGCTAACCTCACCCATATATGCTCATAGCATCATCTTCTTTGTGGCTCAATACTACATCCTCAAACTCAAAAAGAGGTAGCTTCTACAGTGTGGTTATGGAGTCTGAAATGGTTTCAGTGTTCAGTGTTCTGCCATACTACAAGTCATTGGTCTATTGGATGGGCAATTTGGGTTGGTTTTTTTTTTTGGTCTTGTGCATTACAGGCATATTATTTGGAGAATACCAGTTTCACTGGATTATGGAGGTCTTTCCAATGCTGACACATTTCATTATATGTAAATTTTGGGAAATATATAAACTGGCTACTATCACCAGCCTCATCTGAAAGCTCTTCTGGTACTCCCACATTTAGTATAGGATCTCTTTCCCCAAACTTCTGTTCGTTTCTTAAAGCTCACCTTGGGTCATTGACAGCAAGCACTTGTTTTTTTTTTTTTAATTAAGTGAGACCCTGAAATGCCCTTCATTATTTAAAAAAAAAAAAAAAAAGAAATTGTCAGACACATAAAGAGGAATGACTGTAAGATGCATTGTAGGATGCATGAGGAGACAAAAAGTGGTTTCACGCATGCCTTCCACTCCCTGACAATACGAGGAGGATGTTTACTGAAAGGCCACCAGTTGATAAAATCCATACTTTTGACTGAATGGCTATTCTTCAAAGCCGTTCTTAAATGAAACTTTCCAGTGTGTGTGTGTGTGTGTTGCTCTCTTTTGCTTTTACTGGGAATGTGTAGACCGGAGAGCACAGTGTGTGCTCCTTGGTGCCTACACTAAGGCGCCAGCAGTTCCCCCACCATTGCTTCCGCAGCGCAAATGTCAGCACAGTGAGAAGGGCAAGTAGCCTCTGAACATTGTTAGGAAAGCAGCTTTGATGTTAACTCCTGCACGTCCCTTGGAGACCCGTATAGGTCAGGCCCACAGACCCTGCTTTGGGAACCACTGCTCTGAAGTAGCTGCATGGAAATGCCGAGTCTTGGTGCCTGTGTGTCCTTGGCTGTAATGGATAATGCCATAATGAACACTTTCCTGCTCTAATGAACACTGAAGTACCCTGAAGACAGGCAACTAATTTACCAACTAATGGGAACCCCACAAACTAATCTGGACAGCTTCTGTGACATTTCTTTGAAGTCCCTTTGAAGTTTCTGGATGAAAATCAGCACTTTGTTCCATAATGTATGGGGGCCCTGGTGGTGTTGTGGGTCAAGTGTTGGGCTGCTCACTGCAAGGTTGGTGGTTCAAGACTCCTGGCAAGTCCTCCAGGGAAAGACCAGATTGTCTGCTCCGGTAAAGAGTTAGCAACTCAGAAACCGTCAAAATTGTAGCCCAACTAATTTTTTTTTCTTTCAGTATTTGCCTCAGACTCATCCCCACCCCTTGCTGACGTTTTGAGTGCAGTCCTCACATGTAATTTGCAGCAGTCTTTAGAAAGCAGACACACGATCCAGATATCTCTTGCTTTGAATCCTCTAGGGATTCACTCCCAGGATAAAGTAGAGACTGCCACGCTTTATCTCTTAGCAAAGCAACCGGGGCATTTTATCACCTGACCTTTCCTCCATCCCTTCTGCTTTTCTTCATTCGTACGGAATGGTTCATTCGGCAAGCCATCATGTCTAGACCTCCTTGTCTGGGCATGTGCATGTTCCTATTCCTGGACTGTCTTCAGCCATTTTCATTGCCTGCTAACCTCTCACTCATTCTTCACCTGCTTGGTTTGCTGGGAAGCTCTCCGCTTGCTTTTCTCTTCCATTGCCGGCCAGCTCCTGGGCAGAAGTAGTCCCTCCCAGGGGTGCCTCTTGCTGCCCAGCTGTAACATGGTCTCTCCCATCGGTTCATCAAGACTCCAGAGTGGATTATAATCGCCTTTTCCCTTACTGGCTGTGAGCTTTTTTAAAGGGTATTGGCCATCCTTTGCTCCTGTATAGCTTACACCTAACACCTCCTGGTGGATATATAGTTGCTGTGAGTGTGCTGCTCAGGATAGAGGAGATCTTCTCCATAGGGGTTTGCAGGGCTGTAATCATTATGAAAACAGACTGTCACATTTGTACCTTCTGGGCTCCAACTGTCAATCTTCGGCTTAATGACTGGGCCACCACGGTCCCTTGATGTGTTTATATAAAATCAAAACCCAAACTTCCGGCTATGTAGTACAACAGGGTAGAATGGCGTCTGTGGATTCCCGGCACTGTAGCTCTTGACAGGTGTAGGAAACCCATCTTTCTCCCTCCGAGACGTGGGGGCTTCGAACTGCTAGTCTTGACCTTGAGGTTAGCAACCCACTGAACACCTCACTACGGCATTAGGGCTCCTAGGTCTATGTCCTTGATGGTCAGTCTAAGTGGAAAAAATGAGTGATGGAGGAAGGTAAGACAGGTCGCAAAAGTCAAAGTTAGAGATGTTCCCTAAACATTGCTGATTGAGCAAGTGAACCACCCAGTGAAATGAAGGAAGGGCTGCCGAGTTGAAGAGATAGAAGGTAGCCTGTAAATATTGCTAAGCACAGAAATGAAGGCATGAATGAATACAGAAGTTACGACTGGATAGCAGACGCAGAGTCATAGCGATGGAAAGCACTTTAGAGAACATTGGCCAGCTTCCTCTCTGTGAAATGAGAAAACTGGGCGTACACTGTACAGCCAGGCCAGGTAGGAGGTGATGGACGGCACCATGGGCATTCCTGAGATCGTCACCCAGTGACGACTAGGCATTCTCTACAGCCTCCAGTGTGGGCACTTTGTGTCTGCACAGGGGCTCCTGGGGCACCCAGGTCACGTGCTTCGAGGAGGAGCCGTGCTGAGAAGAGCAGAGGCTGTGGCTTGCACTGCAGGGGCGAGCGCAGTTTTAGGAGCAAGAGAGAACGTCTGTGGTTGGAAGCCTGAGGTACATTCCAGACTGTGGAGTCCTCTCTCATCTATTGGCCGCTGCTTGCTTTCTGTCCTCACAGTGCCAAGACGGTCAGATTTTCCTGATGACTGGGCATGTTCTGCATCTGGATTCCATGGTCATCGCTGCCAGAGGTTTCCTGTCCTCTCCGGTTGAGGCGATTGTCATACAGAGAGGGGAGTACTGGCAACCTCCCTACAGCCGGCCCTCTGATTCACGGCATCCCCTTCTCCTGCCCCAGAGGTGCTTGGGAGAGAAGACAGTGCTTTGCTTACGGGATTCTAATTCCCCTTCCGGGGGCTTTGTGACATTGCAGGTATTTGTAGCCTTTTCTAGAAGGGAGAGAATGGGCTTAGAGGTGTCCTGCCAGTGGCCGTCCAGCTGGTCCCAAGCTGGGCAGGGTTTGAGGAGGAGTCTGGAGCCATTTGACATCTAGGACTCAGAATCGGCATAATGGCAGCAGGTTTGACTATGGTGGGTCACTTCCTAAAGCTTGTCCCTGTTTATTTTGCTCCCAACCAGCTTTTTTGTGTGTGTTTTGTTTTGCTCCGCAAACCAAACTGTCGCCTTATTTTTCAATTCACATGGTGCATTCTTCAATTTCTGTACGTTTTATTGACTTCCAAGCAGGAGGAGCTGTCTTTCTTGGCTTCCCGCTGTCTGAGGGGTCCAGCTTACAGATGCCCTCTCCAGAGAGGCAGGGCTGTCCTGTGTGGGTGGGAGGGGAGGGAGGCCGTCTGCTGACTGAGCAGCAAAGGGCAACGCCTCTGTTTTTTCATCACTGTGTCCCAAACCCAGTCTCTGGGCTAGTAGGACGCAGTAGATTGTCCCACTTTCGTTAAATAAATATCAGACACTCTATAGCTCAAATCAAAAAGAGACACTCAATCTTGTTGTCTTCCAGTCAATTCTGTGTGACGGTGACTCTAGGACAGAGCAGAATTGCCCTGGAAGGTTTGTGAGACTAACTCTTTGGGGTGGCAGACAGCCTTACCTTTCCCTCACAGAGGGAGCAGCTGGTGGGTTTGAGGCGTTGACCTGGGGGTAGCAGCCCAATACTAACCCACGGTGCGACTGGGGCTCCTGCTACACAGCAATTCTCCAGTGCAACATGGGTCTCAGGGCTTGGACCTCGACCCAGCGCTCCTACTGCAGCGCCTCGGTGCCTTTTCCAGAACCCTCTGCCCAATGGCGTGAGAATGTCACTCGCCTGCTCTGGGCCTCGGGAACTCTCCGATTTGGCTGTCTGTCTGGTAGAGGTCTACACATCTAGTTAAGGACAAAGGAGTCCTGGGACTATCAGAGGGCTTCAAAATCTTCATGGAGAGGGGGGATTAGAAGATCATGGTCCTTTCTCATGAGCTTTCTGAAGCTCCCTCATAAAATTTTTCTTCTTTTGTTGCTCTGTGATAATAGGATTTAGAACACGAGCTGTCTGCCTAAATCTTTGTTTTGGCTGCTAGCTGTCATCAAATAGGTCTCTAATTCTCTGCGAACCCATGTGTCATGCCACTCAGAGCTTTACCTGGTGATGAGCCATCCTCCTGACTAGTTGTGCTCCATAGGTTTGAGGGGCTGGTCAGACCTTTGTTTCCTTCTAGCTTGGAAGTTTCTGTGGAATCTGTTCGCTGTTGGAATCCAGTTGATTCCAAATCCAGTTGATTCCAAATCAGAGCACGATGCTATAAAACAGCAGATTGCCTCTCTGAAGCTGTCACTCTTGATAGGAGTCAGAACCTCCTCTTTCTCCCTTGGAGAGACTGACAGTTTCAAACTGCGGATTTTCTGACTAGTCGCCAACGTGGAACTAGGGTCATGGCAACTTGCAAATATCTCCTGACTGCGGTGGTGGCTACACATGAAGTGCCTTGACTGGGATTGAACCTGAGCCTCCTGTGTGGGAAGCAAGAACTCTACCACTCAGCCATCAAGATATTGTGCTACGGGGACGTAGAGATGGCTCAAAGACCACTTCTTTAGAATCTTAGAGTTCCCTGAGGTGTGTGGTTCGTGAGTTGTTTATCTATTCGGACCCTTCATTTTACAGAGGAAAACATCCAGGCACCATGCTGTTTGTTTCATGACTCACAGAGTGGCAAGTTTTTACAAAGAGTATAATGAAGTCTAGCACCATATATCTGGATTCTAATTCTGTTCTAAAGCCTGGCTCTGTTTTTCTTGTAAAGGAAAAAGGACCTGTTCTCTTGAGTAGAGGTCAAGCGAATGATGGGCTATAGCCCCCTGAGCCAAAAATGGCCTTTACAGTCTTAAGAGTTGCTAAGCAAAGCAAAGCAAAGCAAAGTCAAGTATGGGACAGAGACTTTATGTTGCCTACAAAACCTGACATATTTACTCTGAGGCCAGTTTCAGAGAGATGGCTGGCCCCTGCTTCAGTCCTGCCAAGGTAACCTGGAATTACCAGAAGAATTAGACTTTTCTCCAAGAACTCCCAAACAGAAAAAAAAAAAAAAAAACCACAACGCTCTGATTTGTTGAGCACATTCAATAAAATGTCATCCCAAATTGGCACTCTTCAAACGCACTTTAAATCACCCAATTCATTAACACTTCCTTCAGATGCCTCTTTTTTGGTGTGGTGGAAGTTGTCGTTGGCTACAGTCATGCCCATTTTGACTACTCTTGAGTCCGTGTGTGTGAGTGGGGGTCTTTTGGCAGTAAACTGTAGGACAGGAACCTAGGTGTGTAGGGGTTAAGGACTAGCCTGCTGATTGGATTGTTGGCACCCACTTGTGGTTCTGTGGGAGAAAGATGTGGCAACCTGCTTCAGTAATGCTTTTCCTGCTTTTATGGTCTCTGCAGACAACTAGGTAAAACAGCCACACATTTTTCTCAGGTGAAAGACCTAGCAAAGCTTTCTTTATGCAAACCACAAGTGGAATGTCTGAAGGATGCCCACGAAGAAAGGGAATCACCAGCAGGACTCCTCAAAGTGAACCCAGGGCCCGTATCCACTTGACGCTGAGTCCTTTGGGGATGTGACTCCCCTTGGCCCTTGGAGGTGCCCTGGTTGGGTGGTTGGCTGTCATTCTTTATTGTTTCCAGTGTCTTTGGGCTTTCCGGCATGCACTTCTATGCCTGCCAAGAGGTGGCAGGGAAAAATAAAAGGAGCCAGCAAATAAGAATGCATTTGACCACTTGATAGCAGCCCTGGCGCAAAGCCTGGTAGGAGCAAAGGTTAAAATTGTTGGCCTACATCAGTGGCGTAAGTTAACTTTGAGGCAGGGTGTCCTTGTAATTAGGTAGGTGTCCATTGGTGTTATAGACTCGTGACTATATTTGGGAAAGGTATTTCCACACAAGAAACCCCTTTGTGAGGCTGGGGGATGCCTTCTCTGCGCCTTTTGTTTTATATGTATAGAAACACTAAATAAAAAGCAATTCTATTTCTTCTTCCCTGCTAAAGCTCTTATCCCCCAAGGCCCTTTTCTTTCCGGATATACATATATTTTTAGTAAATAAAGGGCTTACTGTGTGAAAGATTTCCTTTGGTGGGCAGAGCTTTCATGACCACAATATGGTTCATTTCAAGATGCATGATGTCAGTACTTGGTTCATGCGCCCACAAAGAAATGTATCATTTTATGTAAACCAAGATTTGGATAAGTAACCATTCATCCGTCTATCTGACAAAGTGCATACTTATGTTCTGAGAACTTAATAAAAATTTTTATCTTTAGTTCTTTTTTGATCTATTAATAATTTTCTATTGATTTCAGTAGTTGGGTTGTTTATCGTTCATTCTGGAACAGGTATCGGTAATGTTAGGATGAAAACATTTATATAAGAGGAAATAAAAGTCAGAGAAGCAGATAATCGACCAATTTATCAGCCTTAACAGACAATTTTTCTGATAACAACTTGGTAGCCATGGTAAATTTACTTCTGATGGCTTGAGGGGACAGATTGTATATGCTTTATGTAACATGGAGGGGCATGAAAGGGTAAGGAGTAAATAATCAATTCCTGGACTAACCAGTTCTGTTTTAGTACCCAGATCGGCCTTTTGCTGAGTGAATTCCAGTGCTATTTTGAGCCCTCCTTCCTCATTAATTTACTGTAGCATGTGTGATGATGATGATGATGATATATATAATATATATATTATATATATATAATTTGATTACAGGATCTCCTAGTAACCCTTGGAAGAAAAAACCTCTGTTCCTTAATGTCTTCCCTAGAGTCTTGCATTTGAAAGACATTTGGCTAGCATTCAGAGATTGGCAAAAATAGCTAGTTTGTCCTTCTACTCTCCGGGGACTTACTCGTGGCCAGCAGTGTGGTCAGTTTAGTGCGGTCACAGGACCCGGCTCACACACAAGCACCAACACCACAGTTTAGCACTCAGGGGAAACACATCCAAAGGAAAAACAGCCTCGAGGTCTTCTTTCAAGCCTGGCTATTTATCGATAATTTGTACACCGTTGTAGGAAGCCTGGTTGTTGTTACCTCAGATGATGGCAGGCAAGAAGCCACTGTCACAGAGGGACGAAATCAGCTGAGGTATAATATTCCCCCCACCCCCCAAAAATCAAAACCAAAAAGATTCAGAAAGGCTTTTAAAATCAGAAAATAATTTCAGAATACACTGTTGCCTAGGCCATTGAATATAAGTGTAAGGTGCTGGAGAAACCCATCAGCACCCAGGCACAGCTATGAGGCAAATCATATTTGAGAATGTATGCCTTGACAATTCCCATCAAGGGGCATAAAATAAAATGGGAAATATTGGGCACTGGATGGAACTTTGTTTGGGTTACTTGAAAAATTATTATTACTATTTTGCCCAGTCACTCATATTCTGATAGTGGTTCTGAAGATTTGGATATGGACTTGTCATTCAAGAAGCATGTACATCTGGTAAGCCACTTAGCGGTTCGGAATCTGGGGTTTGGGTCTAAAAGGAACAGTTTGGTCCACCACCTGGGAGTCTTGCAAGCATCAGATCTGCTGTGCGTGTAGCCTGCTGTTGGTGCTGGTTGTTGATGGAAACACCATAACCAAGCCCACTGCTGCCAAGCCAAGTTTTGACTCCTATCAACCCTTCAGTAAAGTAGAACTGACCTCACAGCTGTGCATCATTCTCCCTCAAAGCTGCCAGGGGGTTTGAACCTCTGACTTTGGTTAGCAGCTGAGTATTCTAACCACTGTGAAACCTGACTCTCTCAGCTTATAATCAAAGCAAAAGAAACCAAACCCATTGTCTTCAAGTCAGTTCCAACTTATAGGGGATTTATATAGGGTTCCTGAGGCTTTGAATCTGTACGGGAGCAGACAGCTCATCTTTCTCTTGGAGCCGCTGGTGGGCTTGGACGGCATACCTTACGGTTAATGGCTCATCACGTACCCGGAAGCACCAGTAGGGCTCCTGTAGTAGGTGATAAAATAAAAACCAAGGCTGAGCCCCAGGGGCGTAGTGGCTGTGTGAAGGACTGCGGCCCACAGGGTTGACAGTTCAAATCCAGCAGCAGCTCTCCAGGAGCAAGGCCGGGCTTCCTACTCCCACCAGGGCAGTGATGCCACGAAAAATAAAAAGATAAAAAAAAAAACAAACCCGAAGCCCAGTGATAATTGAGTGGATTCCAACTCCTGGAGCCACTAGAGGACAGAGTAGAACTGCCCCTTGGGGTGGCTGATGGGTTCCAACCACTGACGTTGCCCTTAGAGCTCAAGGTCTCGTCCACCGTGTCCCCAGCACTCCTTCATTGCTGATAGTACCTGGTGTGTGTCTAGTGTCCTACATGTGCTCTTCATTCATTCAACAAGGATACCGGTGTGTGTGTGTGTGTGTGTGTGTGTATCTATTATGTCTATCTCCTCTGGGATCCTATAGGAACCTTGGTGGTGTCGTGGTTGAACATTGGACTGCTAACCACAAGGTCAGTAATTTGAAACCCCCCACTGCTCCAAGGAAGAAAGATGAGGTGTCCAACTCCCAGAAAGAGTTACCGTCTTGGAGCCCCACAGGGGCAGTTCACCCTGCCCTTGAGGGTCGGCATGAGTTGTCATTGACTCAAGGCAGTGAGTTATTACCTGCCGGCCTTTTTTCTTGAGTTCATTCTTTTACTCAGTGATCACTGAAAGGCAGCGTGATTTAGGGTAGAGGGACTGGCATTTGGATCAGGCCTTTTTTGAACTCAAGTTCTGCCCATGTCCGTAAATGAACCGTGGGACCTGCAGCACATCACTGCATCTCTCTAACCCTACCTAGAGACCAGCTACATGGAGTCAGTTGTCCTGACTTTTTGCCTCTACAATAATTCACACAGCAAAGCTTAAATTCACTGAACACTTCAGGCAGAACCATGCGAGGGATATGTGATGGATTTCAAGCTACAGAGGGACAGTTTAAAAATTGGCAGAAAAACTTGCCTAAATCTTGTCCATACATAGATGCAATTGTCTATTATAAGGATGGAATAAACTTAACAATAAGAACATTTCTATAGGTCAAATACTAGAGTAGCAAGTGGACCTTGAGCCCTCACCCAGGTGCTACTTCAATGCAAGAACACTTTGTTCTATGAATCTGGTATTCCATGAGGCTCACTGGCCCAACACCATTACTGAAGTAAAATGGGTGCATGAGCAAATATGGTGAAGCAAGCTGATGGTGCCCAGCTATCAAAGGATATATTGTCTGGGGTCTTAAAAGCCTGAAGATAAACAATAGACCATTTACCTGAGAAGAGACCACACCCACACAGAAGAAGCACAACAGCCAGTGTGGCCACAAGGTGGTGAAAGGTCAAGGCAACAGACATCAAACAGGGAAAAACAAAACAAAACAAAACATATCAATGTGTGCACACCTCCCCAAGGTGCCCATTGAGGATATGTGGAAGCATGAATAAGACTGGTGAAGAAAGCTGATGGTGCCTAGCTATCAAAAGATACAGCATCTGGGGTCTTAAAGGCTTGAGCATAAACAAGCAGCCATCTAGCTCAGGAGCAACAAAACCTACCATAAAAGAAGCTCACTTGTCTGTGGGACCATGAGGTACTGAAACAATCAGGTATCAGGCATCAAAAACAAAAATCAGTATCAATGGACCAATTGACTCCCGATATCGCTGAAGACAAATGGATACAGAGGCAAACAGAGCAGAAGAACGATGGTGCCCAGATACCAAATGATTGAATGTCTGGAGTCTCAAAGACTTGAATATAAACGAGTTGCCATTCAGCGCAGAAACTGCAAAGCCCACATGGAAGAAGCACACCAGCCTGTGTGATCAGATGGGGCTGAAGGGAGCAGGTATTGAGCATCAAAGAAAAAGAATCACATCATTATGAATGAGGGGGAGAGCAGGGTGGGGCCCTAAGGCCCACTGGTGGGTAATTGGACACCCCTTTACAGGGGAGTCGTGGGGAGGAGGCAGACCAGTCAGGGTGCAGCTGGCAGTGATTACTCATACAGGTTTCCTCTAGTTTCTGAAGCCTTCTGCCCTCCAACTATGATGATCCCAGCTCTACCTTACAAATCCAGATGGACTGGAGAAGGTACACTGGTGGAAAGGGGAGCTGGAGACATGGGGAAACCAGGACAGATGAGTCCCTTCTGGCCACTGGTGAGATTGAAGCTGCTGGATGGGTGGAGAGAAAGTGGGGTGGAGAGAAGGAACCAACTGCAAGGATGTACACATAAGCTTTTTGAAGGACGGGCATCAAAAGGGGGGTGGGTTGGGGGAGAGGTGAGGCAGTGTAAGATGTGACAGAACAATAATAATTTATAGAGTATTGTGGATTGGTGGGGAGGGGAGAGCAGTGGAAGAGGGGAAAGGATGGAAAAACCGATATCAAGGGCTCAAGGGAAAAGGCGATGTTTGGAGAATGATAATAGCAGCGGACATGTGAAGGTGCTTGGCACAGTATGTTTATTTATGTATTGTGAAAAATGATGTACAAGCCCCCAATGAAATGATTTTTGATGAAAAAAAAACTTGCCTAAATCAAGATCTGTCTTATGAGTAAAATAAGACAACGGGACCACAACAGCCTTAATATATAACTTGAATTAACCCTGTGAGAGAGTACTGCCTCTGTCTTCCCTTGCCTCACCTCTGGCTTCTCTGATGTGTCCAGAGAGGGGAGCAAGACCTCCAACAGGCTGCTCACAATCGGGCAAGGCTTGGTCTTGGTGTCTCCCTTTCTTGCTGCCCATCTCTCTTTGTTCCGCTAAGTCAGAGGAAAACCGAGAGCCATTTGCAGCCAGGTTTTCGGACTCCAGGGGCAGAGGCAGCCCGAGGGGAGAAGAACTTCTGAGAGAAGAGACTTGAAGCCAATGAGAGTGCCCTTGTAGGGGCGTTTGGCCATCTTCTCAGATTGTGGCTCCATGGTGCCTCTCTCCTTGTTTGGGCTAGCAAAGGAAAACACATTAACTGTTGCTCTCTACTGGAGCCCTGGTGGCGGCATGGTTACATGTTCGGCTGTGATTTTCTAGGGCTGCAGTTTGAAACCACCAGCCATTCCAAGGGAGAACGATGGGACTTTCTAATCCTGTGGGCAGTTACTCCTTGAGAAACTCAGGGGCAGTGCTGTCCTGCCCTTTAGACTCTCTGTGTGTCAGCGGTAACAGAAGGATAGTGAGTTTTTATGGCTTTATATGGTCCTGGCCGTTTCTTGCCATTTCCAACTCCAGGAGCCCTGATGAATGTCCCTACTTATGCACAGGTATTGAGTGAGAGAACGACAGTCAGCAACTCTGGCTCAAGGAATTTATAATCAAATGATTTGATTTCACAACTAGTGAGTATGGTTAAATCATTGACAAAAGCTACCTTTAATGAATGAACAGATCGTGCTATGCTTTTGAAATGAAACATTTTGATGTAAAATAAGTTGTAGTGGATTAATTTATCAAATATATCTCACCTGAATATTAGCTTTTTTCATGCTTAGAAAATTTCTTGTTTGATAGTTTGATAGAGGAGCAAGCTTACTTGGGTCTATCCCATGTTTTCTGATAAAATCTTCATTTGCCGTCAAGGTCCATTTCAAAAGCCAGAACCATTAGAATGAATCTATCCCACCTTTGTGCTCATGGAACCTTTCCGCTTTTCCTTTGCCTGGGCACCAGTCATCACTGTCTCCTAGGCTTTGCCAAATCTGGCTGTTGATTATAAACCATTGGGGCCGGAGAAGGTTGCCTATCCAAGGCTCCCTATTACAGAGAACAGTTCCTTTGAACATATTCAATGTTCAGTCAATGTTCACTGAATCCAATCAGTTGTCTGCCTTGGGTCATGTATTATCTTTTATGTAACCCCATCAACAACTGCATGGAAAAGTATGATTTGAGGTAGGTTTTAAGGCCAGAGCGCTCCTGAGAGGCAAGGATGGCAAGACTTCATGTGACATACTTTGGACAGGTTGTCAACACTGGAGGACATCCTGCTTGCTCAAGTGGAGGGCCAGTGCAAAAGAGATGGATTGTCAAAGTGGCTGCCACAATGAGCTTAGGCAAAAGAACCTTGTGAGATGGCACAGGACCGGGCAGGGTTTCTTTCTGTTGTGCAGAGGGTCGCCATGGATTATAACTTACACATGGCACCTACCAAAAGCAGCAGCAGCAACAATAGAGGCACAGAGCAGCCCTGGTGGTGCGAAAGTTCTGTTCCTGGGTACGAAGTGAAAAGTTCAAACCCACCAGCTAGCTGCTCTGTGTGAGAAATGTGCTTCCATGAAGATTACAGCCTTGTATTCCCGTGGGGGCAGTGGTACTGTCCAACAGGGTTGCCGTGAAACGGAACTGACTCCACTACCACGGGTGGGTTATCAAGCCAGGGATGGGAAAGCATGCAAGACGGTTAGTCAGCAAGGCCATTAGTCAGCCTGTGCTTAGCCCTTCCTGGCCAGAGACTGCAGCCTTGAAAGAGGGATAGGACCATGGTTTGAGGCTGGGAGAGAGACACTCTTCGAAGCAGAATCTTTGATGCAGTGAAAGCACTGTGAACTTGTTCACTGCAGTTTAGGGAGAAGCACAATTAAGCCCGTACTTTCTTTGCTTCTTGCTTAATGTCATGGTCTTGGCAATGAGCATGGGTTTTTGTTATGGGCATAACTGATAATACAGACAAAAGTGTGTAGCCATGAAAGATAGGCCCATAAAAACCAAACCCACTGCTATCAACTCAGTTCTGACTCAGCGACCCTTCAGGACAGGGTAGAACTGTGGCTAGCAGTCTACAAAGTAACCCACTGCTCACCCCTCCCTCTCCCCCGCCCGGGTATGCCTGCAGAGTTACAGCTTTGTGATATGTGGAAAGGGAAGTGTGGAAGGTGAGGCAGAGGATGAGTTGGTCGGTTCTAGGTGAACAAACGTGTCACAAGAGGGGATTAGATGAGGCACTGATGGGTAGAGGGTTGACTGTGGGAGCCCACTGCAGCCCAGCTATTTCTGGTATTTTGAGTCTGGTTCTCATCAAGGCCCCCTGCTTAGATTCCTGTGGATCTACTCCTGGTAGGAATGGTTTGTGGGTTGATTTAGAGATGAGACCAGGATTCCATGTTCGCTGTTTCAACTTCAGCCAGAAGGCACAGAAATCAATGGGTATCTGTATTAGGTTCCTAGGGTTGGTACCCACACACAAAATGGGTGGATTAAAGCAACAGCAACTCAGGGTCTCATTGTTCATGAGGTTATAAGTGTGAAATTGAGGGGTAGGCAGGACTGTGCTCTCTCTGAAGGTCCTAGGGGTAATTTATTCTCCGCAGTTTCCTCTCCTCTGGTGAAGGAACCCTGGTGGCATAGTGGATTATGCATTGGGCTGGTAACCACATAGTCAGCAGTTCACAACCAGCAGCCACTCTTCTGGAGAGAGATGAGGTTTTCAATCTTAGAAACCCCCAAGGGTGGTACTATTCCCTTCTCTGGGGCCATTAGGAGTCAGGATTGACTTGAAAGCAGTGTTTGTTTGTTTTTTTTTAAAGTGGTGGTTCCTGACAGTCTCCAGTGTTCTTTGATTTGTGAATGTATCATTCCAGTCTCTGCCTCCATCCTCACGTGATGCTGTGTCCACCAATTAAGTCTGTCTCTTCGAGTGCCTTCTCTTTTTCATAGTGACATCAGTCATGTTGTATTAGGGCCCACCCTACTCCAAGTTGCATAACTGAGATGCTGTATATCCACAAACACTATCTTCGAGTAGTTATAACTTC
>PVJH01023369.1:0-34907 GCA_004026705.1 Nesogale talazaci | reverse complement strand
TCTATCTGCTGGAATCATAAAAAGTTAAATAATATGAAATATGTATCAGGGTACCATAAGTAATAAATCTAAAATATTAACCTTTGGCAGCAATTGCAATCGCTTACCCATTCCCCAGGTGCAGCCGATTTCATCATCCTGACTACTCGGATTTCTCTTTGTTTCAGTGGTCTCCATATCCTCTTCTTCATCTGAGTCTTCTCCTAACATCTTCTTTTCCAACTTCAGTTGTTGTTGCTTACGTAATTCCTTCAACTGTGTTACTGTTAACTCGGATTCTGCCTCTTGGTCTTCCTCTGGTCCCTGGTGAATCCAGTGAAAATATCCTCTTAGATTTTAGAATTATGGAAGTCACTTTCAAAAATAAGGCTATCTGTACACAAGCACGGTGTTAAGAAAAGTGATCCCCCCCCTAATTAGAAATAACTCTTAGCCCTTTACTAAGAACTCATGATAAAGGAAGGTTGAGAAACACTGCCCTACCAGGAAGATAGTTTGAAGTTCATACTTAAAAACACCATATGCAAAGTATCCTAAAAGTAATAACGTTAGGAAAACAGTTTTTATGTTTTTTTCCTTCCACTGTGTGAAATAAGTTCCCACATGCAACGTCTATTTTCCTCTTTGAAGAAATTTGTTTGAACTAGGGCTAGCCAGAAGGTCTGAGACTGCTCCATTTGAGGCTGTGACAAATTAATAAATTTTATCCAGAACTGGTTTTTCTAATAAACTGAACCATTTATACCAAAAATTGCTGTACACAATTAGGAATGGATTAATTTTTTTTAAATTCATGGAAAAGGGGAATGAAAAGATGACAAAATTTTTCCATGAACTTGTTTTAAAAAAACCCTCGTACAAACAGCCTTCTAAGATCCAAATCTTCAGAAAAGACACATCCCTCGCTCCCTGGAAGCAAGTTTCAGCACTGTGCAAACATCAGCACCTCAACCTGACTGAGCAGGACTCTTTGGATGCTCCCACAGCTCCCCCAAACTCACCCACGATCAACATACCCTATTAGACGGCATCCCAAGGTAAACACTACCTACCTATGGATACAAAACAGCTTCTACTTGATTGGAGGTTTTGTTCCAAAAGAGGTTTTGTTAAGAAACCAAAAGGATTCTTTGTTCTCTGCTCAGAGTTTACTTCCTAACCCAGATTTGGAGAGGCCTTTGTGGGATCAGGATATCAAGTTCCAAACCTTCAGTCATCCAAAACAAAACAAAAGGCCCCAAACTAAAAACACTTCAATGATGTTCACCGAATCAATTCAGCCTTACAGAACTCTTAATGTAAGCCCATTTTAAACCTACGGTATTTTGTTCATTAACTTAAAAAGCATGTCAAACTCCTACTCATCAAATTTTCTGTATTTTGTTCAGGCCATCTTTCTTAGTTTCGGCATTTCAAAAAGCAAATGGTAATACGTTCAAGAGCTATTTTTCAATGCTTTTTGAAAAAGTTTTGGTACTGAGAGAATGATCATATCCTAACAAGACGACGAAGATAATCCAAAGTGGTGGGGGATTGTTAAAAGGCAGTACACCCAATTTAAATCTTAGCTTCTTCCTAAACTAAAATTTGGCGAGAAAGGCCATTTGGGGAAGAGGATAAACAATTAGGTAAGCCTTCACTAGCCTAGAGAATGCAAACTTAAGAAATCATCTAACAATCTGTCCTGTAAAGACGTTGATCAAAACCGTCATGCGACTGGAGGCCCCTTCTGAGAAATGCACCCCCTTCAAAGGCGGTCGTCTTTTAATGGGGCTGAGCCCGGTGGCGTAGTGGTTGTGCGCGGGACTGCGGCCCATTGGGTTGGCGGTTCAAATCCAGCAGCAGCTCTCCAGGAGCAAGGCTGGGCCTCCTACTCCCACCACCAGGGGGCAGTGACGCCCACAAAAAAAAAAAAGACCTTTTAGCTAGGCCGGTGTTCTTGGTCAGGCGCCGGAAGTCCTCAGGTTCGGAGAAGGGCCTTTGGGAGCTGGGGCCGCGGGCCGGGCCGGGCCGGGCCGGGCCGGACTCACCTGCAGGATGAAGAGGCGGGTGCTGCCCCCGAAGCGCAGCACGTGTCCCACGCGGACCCGGCAGTAGGTGTGGGGCGGGAGGCGGGTCTTGTTGAGGAACGTGCCGTGGGTGCTGCCCAGATCGTAGAGATAGAAGCCGGGCCCGGGCCCGGGGCGGTCTCCGTGCTGCAGCACGGCGTGGAAGCGCGACACCGACGGGTGCTCCAGGCACACGTCGCAGGCCGGCAGCCGCCCGAAGAGGCAGCGACTCGCGCCCTGCAAGCTCCGGGTGCCGAGGATGGTGCCGCCCTTCAGGGTCTCCAGGCTGTAGGGGACCGTGGCCGGGCCGCCCCACGGCGGCTCCTGGTAGGCAGGCGCCCGGCTCGGGCCACTCGAGGAAGAAGCGGCGGCAGCGGGGCGCGGAGGCTCCTCCTGGGGACCCCGGCTCTCCCCGCCGTCCGGCCCCGCGGGGGCGACTTGGGGCTCGGCAGCAGCCGGGCTCGGCAGCGCCGTGGGTCCCTCGGGCTTCGCTTCCTCGGCACTGCAGGGGCTCGGGAGCGAGGCCCTCCCCCTCGTGACAGCCGGGGGCTGCGGCAAGGACGGCTTCTTGAAGTCGCCGGGGAGCTCCAGCGGAGCGGCCGGCTCGGCCGGAGGGGGCAGAGCGGCCATGCTGGACCGGGGACGTCTCGAACTCGGCCCCCCCGGGAAACCTCGCCCTCGGGTCACGGCGTTCCGCGGCGCGCTGCCTCCTCCCCAGCGTCCTGCGGGTCCTGGGGCCGGCGGGGAACGATGGTGGCGTGGCTCCCCCGCGAGCCTGCGCGCGCGGGCGGGCGTGGTCAGCGGGGAAGGGGAGCGGAAGAGAAGAAGTCAGCCGCGCAACGGGGACATCTTTGCCCGCTGGACCGGGTGAGGGACGACTTCCGGTGCGGGAAGAAGCGCTTCCGGCAGCCGGGGCCCGAGTCAACAAACCTGCCTTCTGGGCCGGACGAGGCGCCTGTCGTTCCGGGTTCGGGGTCTGGAGCCGTTGCGACCGTGAGTGGTGGCTCCTCCGTGCGCGTCGCCGCAGGTCCACGCCTCCCGGCCGCCCTCCCCGCGGGGTCGCGGCCGCGTGATTGAAGGGATAGGGGAGGGAGGCGGGGTCCCCCGGTGCCCGGAGCAGCACAGCTAAGCCCTTAGTTACGTTCATTGGAGGGTGACACTCGACCTTCGCGGGGAGACAGCAACGCAGGTTGTCTTGATGGTGTTCACACTGAATCAGAGTACTTGCAGATGGTATACTTTTTACCCGGGAATTCACTCGGGGGGTGGGCTGGGGGTGTGCAGGATCAGCACAGAAAGCACTCGTTGACTGTGAGCCAGCGGACAGAAGGATAAGGTTCTTTTAAGTCTGAGGTCTACCTGAGGCTGTCCGGATTGACTCACCAGCTAGAATTCACCTGTGGTCTCTCACAATCTGGCAAATAAAGAGGAGACTCCAAGAGGCGTCCATTCCCAACTTGTTTGCCTCTGAGCAGTGTAGCAATTGAGAAACATCCCAAAGGGATCTTGGTGAGGGTCAACGGAAAGATGCCGCGAATGGGACTCCGTTATTTATGGAAAAGAAACGGTGCCAGGAGGCTGTAGCTCAACTCTCTCCTCGACGGCCACCTGGGCTATGGGGCAAGACACTGAGCCTCAGTGTCCACATCTGAAAAAAATGTGGACTAATATAATTATCCTAACAATGAGGTCTACTTAGTAGGGCTATTGGAAGAATTGGATTCAACCATAGAGACCACGCCTGGCGCTTAGTAAGCAGGCAGTCAGTGCTAGAGGTGACTGCGTGCTGGGACACCGTATTGAGAGAATGGCCATGAAGAGTAGAGGGGAGAATCGCTTGTAGTCACGGCCTGCCTAAACTGCCTTCCATGATGGACACGTGCCCAAGGCCAGGAGAGGGTCGTGAAAGGAGATATACTCCATCAGGTGAAGCGAGGGAAGGAGGTGACTGAAAGCATGGTTGGGGATGAAGTCTGCCAAGGACGTGAGGGATAACAAGACATTTCTGCCAGAGACCACACAGCTTAAAGAGTCATTAATGGGAGGGTGTACTGTTGGATCCATCTCTAGAACGAACATGGTCACCCTCTCCCAGAAAGCTCCCCGTGCTGGCGGTGTACTACACATGTGAGATCAGGCTTCCTGTCACCTTGAAATGTCCTGCGTCTGTTTCTCTCCCTCCCCTCAGGACGCTGGGCTGACATGATCAGTACTCGCCGCCACGCAGAAGCCCTGGCACTCCGTAAATGTGTGTTGGACTTGAGGAGACATAATAGGAACCTGGAAACAATGGGTTGGAGCCAGAGTGTGAATTCTGTTTAATGCCAGGCCATAAAACTCTGCCTGGTTTTTTTTTTCTAATAGGCAGCAGGAAGCCGTTAAATATTCCAAAAGTCATTTTAAAACTCAGTTTTGAGTTTTCAACATATTTAGGCGAGCAGAAATGTGGAGAAGAGATTAGACACAAGTGGAGACCAGAAGAAGCGGTAACAGGAGGCTACAGAAATGCTTCAGATTGTTTTCTGTGCCCACATTCCAGTTGAAAGCATAAAGCCCTTATGTTAGCATTTCATGAACTTTCCCACCAGGACCAGTGAAAAGGTTCCCATGCTTGACAAGCACAAAGTAAGAACCACTCCTACTGATCGTTAGCCCAAATTCCTTTCCCCTAATGAATGAGGACAGTATGTCGAGGGACTTTGTTAAGAAAAACTCCAAGCCTCAGAGTTTAGCACCATCCCTTGCAAACATCTCAGGGTTGGCCATATTGGGAGTTCTAGTGCAGAGTTCGAGGTTAGCTGGAAAACCATTGTTATCATCCCCGCTGCTAATGACTATTGACCCAAAGTCTACACCGGTTTCAGTGCAGTCGGCAATATCTTTGACAGGAAGTTAATTCATTCTCCCTTTCTTTCTCCAGGAAAAACATCTATGGGTCTACAGTTTTACTGACGCTGCCGCTCATCACATGGTCTTGAACAGCCTAATTCTTCTGTCAAATAGTTGGCACACTTTTTTTTTAAACCACGAAAGCCTTTGGTTGTCAGAGATTAAAAAAAAAAAAAACACTATTTTTAGACTTCCTTTCATAGTCCGAAATGTTGAGGTACTGGGGGGAGATACCGATCTCAGCAAGCCAGACCAACCGAAGTTCCTTCGATTTGCTCCCCCGGGAGTTCCGTCTGGTGGAAGTCCATGACCCAGCCCTGCACCAGCCATCGGCCAGTAAACCCAGGCCTCCCACCGTGCAGGACGTGCCCTCGGAGCCCTGCAGCCTCACCGTCCGTACCATCCAGCTGATCCAGCACAACCGCCGGCTACGCTCCCTCATCGCCACAGCTCAGGCTCAGAGCCAGCAGCAGACGGAGAGCATCAAGACAGAAGAGAGTGAGCCTCTTCCCGCCTGCCCCAGCTCCCCTCCTCTCCCTGATGACCTCCTGCCTCTGGACTGCAAGAATCCCAATGCCCCATTCCAGATCCGGCACAGTGATCCAGAGAGTGACTTTTACCGGTAAGATAAGGCGTATCCGCCCCACGATGCTGTTAAGCATGTCAGGGCATTGGCCTTCTCCTCACGAGGAAAAGGTAATGGCTGACGTGGCCAATGTTGCTCAGATGATTAGCGGGAAGTATAAGACTTGAACCCCATCTCTTCCTAAACTATGAGAGAATAAATTGCTGCTCATTAAAATAGGGAGAGGGGAGGCCTGATAGGGATTGATCGAGAGTCGTGTAACAGAGAGAAATCATGAAACCCAGATGGAGGCTGAGCATGACCGTGGGATGACAGGAGAGTAAAAGGAAACAGAGGGAAGAGCGGGGGGTAGAGGGCATTTGTAGAGGTCTGAATACAGGCATGCACATAGGTGCTTATATTTATATGTGATGATGGGAAAATAGTTCAACATGCATATACTTATAGGGTTAGTATTAAGACAGCAGATGCCATTGGTCCTCCACTCAAGTACTTCATCAATGCAAGAACACTTTGTTCTATTAAATTTGCATTCCATGATGCTCACCTTCTTGACACGATCACTGAAGACAAATAGGTGCATAAGCAAAAGTGGTAAAGAAAGATGATGGTGCCTGGCTATCAAAAGATTTAGCATCTGTGGTCTTAAAAGCTTGAAAGTAAACAAGTGGCCATCTAGTTCAGAAGCAACAAAGCCCACCAGCCTGTGTGACCATGAGGTGTCAAAGGGATCCGGTATCAGGCATCAAAGAACCAAAATTTATACCATTATAAATGAAGGGGAGTAGATTGGAGACCCAAAGCCCATCAATAGGTGAAGCAACATCCCCTTATAGAGGGGTGACAGGGAAGAGATGAGCCACTCAAGCTAGTGTAGCAACAGTGAAATAGCAACTTTCCTCTAGTTCTTAAATGCTCCTTCCCACCATCATGATCCCAATTCTACCTTACAAATCCAGCTAGGCCAGGGTATGTACACCGGAGCTGGAAACATGGGGATTCAGGACAGACGATCCCTTCAGGACCAGTGGTGAGCGTGGTGATACCAGAAGGTTGGAGGGAAGGTGGAGTAGAAAGGGGGAACCAATTGCAGGGATCTACATATAACCTCCTCCCTGGGGTATGAACAACAGAGAGGTGGGTGAAGGGACACATCAGACAGTGTATGATATGACAAAATAATGATAATTTGTAAATTATTAAGGGTTCATGGGGGAGAGGTAGTGAGGAGGGAGGGGAAATATGGGGAGTTGATACTGGGGGCCTAATTAGAGGAAGATGCTTCAGGAATGATGATGGCAACAAATGTGCAAATGTGGTCTCCATACAATTGATATATGTATTGATCATGATAAGAGTTATATGCGCCCCCAATATAATGATTTTTTTTTTTTAATGAGGGGAAAAAAGGTGGAAGGCAGGAAGAATACAGTCTCTGCTCCTGGCTCTTCTTTCTTGATGGCAGTAGATCCGATCCCCTCTTAATTTTCAATGCAAATACCTACTGAATGCCAAGCCCTTCACTGGGAGCAGTTAGACACGCACTGGCGTAGAGAGCATGCCTCAGTCTGCGGGTTTGAAGGCGCCTGGGGCACCATGGGGTATGCCCCAACTGCAGAGGTAACGCAAGGTGAGCCGTTCAAATCCAGCAGCCACTCCATGAAAGAAGATGAGGCTATCTGCTCCATGAATCCTGAACCAACTTGATGGCAGTTGGTTGGAATTGAGGGTTGGTGAAGTCCTTTCCTGGGAACACAGTGGTTAAGTGCTGTGGCCGACTACAATCCAGCTGTTAAGTGCTATGTTGTCATTCCCCCTGCTCAAAGTAGTTTCTTATCTCTGCTAGTTTTGGGGTTTTTTTGGGGGGCATCACTGCTCTCCGGTGGTGGGAGTAGGAGGCCCAGCCCCACTGCTGGAATTGAACCTCCGTCCCAGTGGGCCGCAGTCCAGCGCACAACCACTACACCACTGGGGCTCAGGCCTGTCTGCTAGTTTCTTATAGCAGCCCAGGGACACTTGGTCTCATACATCATGAAAAAAAAAAGGTGGACAATTCAGACCCATCAGCTTTTGTGCGTGAGAAACCGGAGACTGCCTGCATTCATAGAGTTACAGCCTCCGAAACCCTTGGGAGCAATTCTGTTCCGCCATCAGGATCCCCATAGTCAAAATCAACTTGTTCCCAGTGGTGTTTGTTTGTTCTTGAGGTCATGTGTGTGTGTGAGAGGAGGAAACTTGAGGTCTTATTAGCTACTTGTGAAGTCTTTGGGGTTTGACATCAAAAGACTTGGTCCTGAGAAATGATGGTGAAAATGTGAAGTTACTCGGAAATCAAATATCTTGTTGGTGCTATTTTTAATCCACCTTCTTCCTTTACTGGAGAGAAGTGAAGGAGAGGTAGGAATTTCCAGGAGGTAGATACATTATTAAAGGCTAATTGAAAGTGGAGAGGTGCTGGTGATGAGGCCGGTTAATCGATGGGCCACTAACTTAAGGTCAGCACTTCCGACTCCCCAGCTACTGCCCGGGAGGAAAACGAGACTGCCCTCCCATAAGGATTTACCGTCTCAGAAGCCTTATGAAGTGGATGGCTCTGTCTGATAGGTCACCGAGAGTCACTGTCAGCTGAGCGGCAGCCGACTGCGGCTTTTGCTTTTGAAGTACTGTCATGGACAGATTGTGATTTATGCCGCAGCCATTAGGAGCAGACTGGTGTATTCTGAAGAACATCCAGTCAGACCTCCACTACTGACTGTTAGGTAATTAATTTTTGCAAGTCAAGCCATCTGAACCTCAATATCCTCACCGGCAAAAGTGAAAAAAATAATAGGGACCTTACTTGTTTCACAGATAAGGATTGCCCGAAAATGTTTTTGGAAGCTGTGATTTAAATTGCTCTTAGAAAAATGGGGGGTTGCCTCCTCCGTTTTAAAAATGACACCTGCGGGCTGAGCCCCGGTGGCGTAGTGGTTGTGCGCGGGACTGCGGCCCACTGGGACGGAGGTTCAATTGCTGCTCACAGGAGCAAAGGCTGGGCCTCCTACTCCCACCACCAGGGCAGTGATGCCTAAGAAAAAAAAATGACACCTGCATGTCATGTAAAGGAATTCCTTATTGGAACCTCAAATTTCTGAAAGTTCCTATATTGCCTAGACTGTGGGGGATATGGTTGTGGTTAATTAGAAATCAAAGCACCATGGAACAGCATGTGTGAACTGTAAGACAAATCAGATCCTTTCAGGTTTTTAATCATTTTTCTGTTTGTGAGTTTTTTATGTTTGCTTCCTGTTTGTGTTTTGTATGATCTTCTGCATATGAAATCCAGGATAGGTAAATCCATAGACAGTCACTGGATTGATAATTACCCAAGGGTATGTCAAGAGAGCTGGGGGGAAGGGGGTGAAATGAGCCAACAATGAACACAACAAGAAAGTGCTCTGAAATTATTTGTGATGGTGATTGCACAACTCTTAATATGACTGAATGATTAAATTGTATGATTTGTGTAGTCTATGCCAACAAAACTTGTAGAAGAAAAAAAAAGTTCAGATCCTGAGAGGAGAGAGAAACTTACTTTTTATTGGCTAATTTGTACTGTTTAAAGTCCCCCCACCCCCTCCCCACAACACTGCCCTGGTGGGAATAGGAAGCCCAGCCTTGCTCCTGGAGAGCTGCTGCTGGATTTGAACCTTCAACCCTGTGGGCCACAGTCCCACACACAACCACTGTGCCACCAGAACTCAGCTTGTTTAAACTTTTATATTGTAGACATGTGTTGCCTAGTCAAGTTTCCTATGATCGAAAGAGCTCAGAAATGTGTCCAGAACTGTGTTCAGTTAGAATTTCCTCGACAGCAGGGATGGTGTTTCGACTGAACTGGCCACTCCTTTGCAGAGAACTCATTAGTAACACAATTCTGTCTCCACTCACAGCGGGAAAGGGGAGCCCGTGATGGACCTCAGCTGGAACTCCTGCCGACAGCTCCTCTATCAGGCCGTGGCCACGATCCTGGCCCACGCGGGCTTCGAGAGCGCGAACGAAAGCGTCCTGGAGACCCTGACTGACGTGGCCCATGAGTACTGCCTCAAGTTTACCAAGCTGCTGCGCTTTGCTGCGGACCGAGAGGCCCGGCTGGGGCAGAGCCCTTTCCCGGACATTGTGGAGCAGGTGTTCCACGAGGTCGGCATTGGCAGTGTGCTCTCTCTCCAGAAGTTCTGGCAGCACCGCATCAAGGACTACCACAGTTACATGCTGCAGGTGAGAGAGCCCTGTGGACGGGCGGCACAGGGGTCCAGAACACCAGGGCTGGGAACTTAGCATTCATGGTTCTGTGGCTTAGGCTGTGGGCTGCCTGCACTTGTTTTGCAGAGCCTTGTGTTCCCTTGGGCCTCCTGACAATCTTGGCTAGAACCCAGGGACCACCTTTTGTCAGTGATTGACCGCATTCATTGATCCTACTTCAGGAAGATGTGTCGGACAGGTTGGCGGCAGCAGGGAGAAGGAATTGTTATGAGTGCCTCTGTGCATCAGGCACTGGGGGGAACCATCCCTGTTGAGGGGACAATAAAGACAAGCAGATAGGGAAAGATCAAAACCATTTCCGATCATGTTCCGATCATGTTTATTCCGAAAATAAGCAATACAGGCTGAGCCCCGGTGGCATAAGTGGTTGAGTGCAGGCTTGGCGTTTCAAATCCAGTGGCGGCTGGGTAGTGTCCACGACCACCAGAGGCAGTGATGCCCACACACACACAAAAAAAAGAAGCAAATACAGTGAGGTGATACTGCCCAGAGTGGGAGGGGGAACTAATCTTGGTTCCGACCAGAAATATCGACTATATTCAACCCTTGTGCTTAACTCACTGTCCGTTTCTCAAGTCTAAAATATGATTAGGAGTGTCCAGTAAAATGCTGACGAGCCTTGGCCAATCATCCAGGATTTCATGCATTGTACTCGTCAGATGTTGGTTTTTGATTGAAAACTACTCTTTTCTGATGCACCTCTCACCAGCCTTTTTCACCACGTACCGTATGCACAAACTCTGCCCAACCCTCTTTACATGTCTTTCTCTCTTCTGAGTGCAAACCCAACACACGTTCCTCCCACTGGCGATGATGGTGTTCCGGGCTTTCCGAGGGAATGCATCTTGCCCTTCAAATTTCTTGGAAAATGAATTCTTGCTTGCCAACAGATTAGTAAGCAACTCTCTGAAGAGTATGAAAGGATTGTCAATCCTGAGAAGGTGACGGAGGATGCCAAGCCTGTGAAGATCAAGGAGGAGCCTGTGAGTGACATCACCTTCCCGGTCAGCGAGGAGCTGGAGGTAGACCTTGCCTCTGGAGAGCAAGCACTGCCCATAGGCGTCCTCGGAGCGCAGAGTGAGCGTTTGCCCTCCAACCTGGAGGTTGAGGCGTCGCCACAGGCTTCAAGTAAGAGAACTCAATATACTTTCATTGGGGAAGATCTGTTCTTCTCAGTATTTCATGATTTTCGGACTCACTCTCGGGAAGTCGTTCGACAAAAGTGGGGTGGGAAGGAGAATGGAAAGTCCTGAGCAGGAAATAGCTCTACTGATCTAGAGATGGCCACCTTCTTCCCTTTGCCATTGGTGGGAGATCACGAGTACGGCTTTTCAGATGTGTTTTAAAATAATTCCTCGTTCAGATCTGTCATCTTGTTGATTGTTGATTTATTTGACCTAACTTCTTTCCTTATATTCTAAGTTGGTGCTCCCTGAAGCTTGTACTTCATTTACGATAGCGGCCAGAGGTGGAATATTCGTTGCTCACGGATATTGTAGCGTGACTCCGTGGGCGAATTTGTGGGCTGCGAACCACAGGATTGTTCAAATCTGCCAGCCATGGAAGAAAGTGAGGCCAGGTGCCCCCCGAGAATGACGGCCTCAGAAACCCCAAGGAGCAGATCTGCTGTGTCCTAGAGGGGTACTCCGTCAGAATCTCATCCATGGCAGCGGGCTTGGGTTTCGCTTGTGTAGTGGGACTTCCTTGGGTGCCCTGATAGAACGAGGGTGACGGGGATGAAATAAGGCTGTCCAGCGAACTGGAAGTAGAAAGGTTGATAGTCAAGAGTTGGCACCTTTGTGATGATAGGAAAAGTAGACTTGACCAAATTGTCTAGCCAGAGTCCCGGGATCAGAGTGAAAACTGTGCGCACAGGACCTGTCCACCTTGGCTGCTGCACTGTCTTTGGCCCCCGTCTCACCCCCGTCGCATGTTGTACTCGATCTGTTTCTAGGTGCTGAGGTAACTGCTTCCCCCCTTTGGACCCTGGCCCATGTGAAGATGGAGCCTCAAGAGAGTGAGGAAGGCCCCGTCTCTGGGCACGGCGTGCTGGGCAGCGATGTCTTTGAAGCGCCCATGTCAGGCATGAGTGAAGCTGGGATCCCGCAGAGCCCGGAAGACTCAGACAGCAGCTACGGGTCCCACTCCACCGATAGCCTCATGGGGTCCTCCCCGGTCTTCAACCAGCGCTGCAAGAAGAGGATGCGGAAGATATGAAAGAAAAGGGGGGTGGGGGGGGGTGGAGATCTTCCGTGCAAACTCCTAAAACAAACTCTTACAAGAAGCCTTCGTGTGTTCTTTCGAATGGCCCCGTAGACAATGAAACTCAGGGAATCTTCCCAATGTCGGGGGTACTGAATTGAACCCAAAAAAGGTTTTTACTGGGCTGAGCCCCAGTGGCGTAGTGGTTGTGCGCGCGACTGCGGCTCACTGGGACGGAGGTTCAATTCCAGCAGTGGGGCTGGGCCTCCTCCTGTCACCACCGGAGAGCAGTGATGCCCCCCCCAAAAAAAAAGGTTTTTACTTTTGTATTGTTTTTGTATTTTCCCATACCAAACCACCTTTCACAAAGAAAACACAACACTGAAGTGGTTATCTGGAAACCATCGCACTGCCTCGACTCTCGTCCTTACTGGCTGGGCTTTGCTTCCCAAGAGCCATTTCTCTGTATATCCGAGTAGGCTCCGACCTGCTTTGAACTCCCTTGCGGGGATGGTGTAAGGACTGGGGTGTTTGATAAACATCAGAGATTTCTTTTTTTTCTTACAACTTGCATTTTTGGTTCTAGTCATTGGGAGCCTGATACCTCATAGGCCTTTTCAGACTGCCCGTGGAGTCTCAAAAGGAAGGTCTGCTGTGACAGGGCCTTTCTGCTTGCTCAGATGGCTCTGAATTTCCGTCTCACTCCAGACTGACTCGTTCGCCTCACCCCGTCTGCCTTTGTATTCCCAGGGACTCGGCCTACTCCTTGGTGAATGGTGTCAACAGGACCTGTCCAAGCCCAGGCTTGAGCTGACCACAGTGATTTCTGCTTGGCCATTGGAGAACTGGGGTCCACAGTGATTTCTGCTTGGCCATTGGAGAACTGGGGTCCACACCTCTGCCAGAGTTCTACACTGTGTTTCCACTACTGAATGAGCAGTTGTTACAGGTTAACCAGGCACCTTTCTATTTTGTGAGGTGAAACATTCCTCTGTCCACGAACGTTTTGAAACCCCTTCGATTGCTCATTCATCAGTGCCTGCCCGACCTGGCAGCTGAAGTCTCAAACTGGTTAAATGTTGGCAGCTGGGGAGGAGCAAGTGTGTACTATGCCTTGGTCATAGACACTGGCATGTTAAGATTTTTGTTTGGGGTGGGGGAGGCTTTTTGTTGTTGTTGTTGTTTTTTGCTTTCTGATGCTGGATTCAAGTCTTAACAAAATGTAGACCGCTTTTTTTTTTTTTTTGGCATCACTGCCTCTGGTGGTCGTGGGAGCTACCCAGCGCTGCTCCTGAGAGTCGCCGCTGGATTTGAACCGCCAAGCCCGCGGGCCACAGTCCCACACTCAACCACTTACGCCACCGGGGCTCAGTCGGAGACCAGTTTTATAAGAGAACAAAAACCAAGGCATAATCTATTAACATGATTGCCTTAAATGTGCCAGGCATTGAAAATAAACAAGTTCCATCCTCCACAAAAATGGAGTTGATTTCAGTAATTGATTTGTGAATCATGTTATCTTACATCCTTAGCTCACTGATCTAAGTCTTAATTGTCCCTTTGTTTCCCCTTGTCTACTAGTGAAAGCAGGCAGGCACTTTCCAGAAGTGTAATCAGCATTTATTGAGTACCTGTTAGGAGCTCTCTGCAGACCCTATGCCTTTTATAGCACAGGGGAGTTAAATAGTCACTCTTAAGACAGAAGTGTTAAAAAAAAAAAAAAAAAGTGTACATAAGCACTAAAACCAATCCTGTTCAGTTTTTTTTTTTTTTTTCAAACCAAAGGTATCCACTAGTTATAACACATGAAAATACTTCATGGTAAGAGCACTTTATTGTTTAGAATATTTACAGACGGAGAATAGGGTCCATTGAGACTCTGACTCTTAGATCAGGTTATTCAAGGGCCTGGAATTATGCCGGGATGGAGTTGCTCATTAGATCCTGTGGGCCCACACACAGGTTGGCTTCACAGGGCTGGAAAAGCAGGACCCAGCAACTTGCATTTCCAAAAGTTCCCAGGTGATGCTGGTGCTCCTGATCCAGGGATCAGCGCTTTTCAGAACCACTAAGCTCTAGATCATAGGTTCCCAAATTGTTTGGCCTGTCACCCACGGTTCGGGGGGGGGGGGGGGGGAATCATGCAGTGCTCCCTAGTAATCCAGTGTAGGTCTCTACTTTTGTAGCCCCAGATGGTTGTAAGTTCAGCTGTGACCCAGGCACACTCTGCAGTTTGAAACCAGCTGCTCCAGGGAGAAAGACTGAGCTTTCCACTCCTGCAAACTGTCTCAGGGACCCACAGGGATCGCTTGGCGGCAGCACTGACTCAATGGCAGCAAGTTGGGTTATTTCAGTGCCCCCCAGGGGGTGATACTGCCCAACTAATATACAGCTTCTAGAACAGCAGCTCTCAACCTGTGGGTCACGATCTCTTGGGAGATTGAATGACCCTTTTGAGGGTCACCACAACACGAGGAACTTTATTAAAAAGGGTCATGGCATTAAGAAGGTTGAGAACCACTGTGCTAGAAAGTAAAACTATTCTTAAGATACCATCAAAGGGGCTGAGCCCCAGTGGCGTAGTGGTTGTGCGCGGGACTGCGGCCCACTGGGATGGAGGTTCAATTCCAGCTCCATGGAGCAAAGTCTGGGCCTCCTACTCCCACCACCTGAGGGCAGTGATGCGCGCGCCGCCCCCCCCCCCCAAAAAAAAAAGATACCATCAAAAATGTAAGGGCGGACTTTAGCGTGGGATATGCACATGACCCAAATCCATGGCACTGAGTAAATCACTAACAAAACTTTCAAACGTTCAAAATACAATACAAACGGCCTGGTTGTATGCCTGGTCACGAGATATGTTTGCACACAGGACTGGTAAACCACCACCTTCATGTAGACAGGTTTGGACATGTGGCTGTAGGCCTCCCTATTGAACAGGAAACGTGCAATGTTAGAATTTTCCAATCTGAAATCACAACAGGTCAGTTTGTAAACTGAAAAACACTTCAACTTATCTTCAGAGGATTTCTTCTGCATTAATCCTGTCTCCAACAGACCTGGAGTCTTACAATGATCTCAGACCAACAGGGGCTGGCCACCTAGAGGACACTACTGCCCCTGAGCAAGCTTAGTTCCCTCCTCCCCCTTGCTCCTAACAGAAGAGGAACTCATAATGTAGGGTCTGGAACAAGAAGCCAGGAAAGTAGAAGCTACATTCAACCCAAAAGATTTGAAGTCAACAGAGTAACAGCGATTCCTCATCTACCTGTCCATCAGCAGCAAAGGTATTTGAATGGTAAGTAATAAAGTTTGAAGCCATTTCAGGCCTGAAAGGACATCAGCTTCCAAGAGCATCCAAAATACGTCCTTTCTTGTCTAAGGGAAAGTTCAGAGAAATCAGCATCTGTTTTTGGGTGTCCAGGATCTCCTATCCCGACTTCATCCGAATCTGGGATATCCCTGCTACTCTGCAGCAAAGTGTCCACCCCCTGCCAGAGCAGAAGAGCGAGTGCCTTCATACAGAGTTCAAAACCTTGGTCTTCAAGAAACTACCAGCCACCGAATGCTCCCTCCAATCTCTCCTATTTGTTGTTTCTCTTCCAGTACTGTGCCATTGATTCTTGCATAAAATTCTGGAACGAGGGCTCTTCCCGGCTTTCCTCTGTAACTGCAGGGGACAAAGAAGATGAATGCTTCGTCAATCTCAGATAGGAGGGCTACAGCTGCTGGCACCTCCCGCCCAAGAAACACAAGGGTTCACGCTGGCAATGAGACATGCGGTCACCGTGTGGCCCCAAAATGCACGGTGGCGTTCCCTCTAAGCAGGGCGCATACTTTCCTCAGCGGAATCAATAAGGAGGTCCCAGTTCTAAGGTACACTTATCCAAGAGGAATGAAAAGTCCTCACAAACACCTAGTTGTGAATATCCATAGCAGCTTGATTCATAGTGGCTAAAACCGGCAAACACTCTAAATGTCCTGCAACTAGTGAATGGGTAGATTGTGGTACCTGCATATAATGGAATAGTTACACAGTAAACTCAAGCAAAACCCCTACTCAAAAACTTAGCTTCAGGAGACAGAGGGCATACAACCTTTCGAAAGGCTGAGGAAAAAACACTCGCTGAGTGAAAGAAGTGAAATGCAAAAAGCCAAGTACCATGCGTTCTACTTAAATTCTGAAAAATGCAAGTCTCGGCACAGAGCCGAGCAAATGTTGCCCGAAGCTGTCTAAAGAGGAAGGAACTTTCTGGGGTGAGGTTTATGATTTATAATTTCTACTTCAGTGAGTCTGGCTAAATAAAGCAGCTTATGTGTCAGCACACGGGAGTAAGGAAGCCCTGCTCCTGGTTGCACTAGAACCTAAATCTTAAGGTTATTTGAAGAAAGAGGCTCTGTTCACAGCCCATAAAGGCATGGCACGTAGAATGCTGACCGACAGCCAGAGCCAACCTATCCTCACTGTTACAACCTATCCTCACTATCCTCCTGACTGGTTGAAGACTCTAAGAGAGGGCTTCATAAAGTTCATGGAAAACGGAAAGAAAAGATCATGTAATTTTCCCAAGAACTTTTTTAAGTTCCCTCATATATTCCTAAAACAATAGCAAAGCCCACAAACAAGAATCTTGAACTCCTCAAATTAAGGTAGGCTCAAAAGATGAGAAGCAGTAAGACCAATAAAAGCCTGTCCGCATGTTAACAGGAACCCCTTCCTAGGAAGGCTGAGGACTCCACGCACAAACAGCCTCGGTGCTGTATCCTTTCCGCGCTCCTCTCCCCGATGGCTGCATGCTCCTCCCAGTAAGAGGCTTCTGAGCAAATGCAGAGCGACAGCATTTAATGTGGGCTCTGTGAGCCACCCCCAGCTCCTCTCACCTCTGTGGTCAATGTCGTCGGTATCACTGTCTGCTTCCTCATCCTCCTCATCCAAGGTCCCGCGGGTCAGGATCAAGTCAGAGGGGTCCATCACAGAAGATAAGCTGTCTAGAGAAAGCACACGCAAGTCGTGAATGCATGACTACAAACACACACACACACACACACACACAGTCAGTGTACATCAGTCACTACCATGGTAATCTGACCAGGTGAAAGTGTGTGTGATTAAATACAAGTGCATAAGCACTCAATTCAAGAACCTGAGAAACCTGAGAGGCCCTTAGGTGATGGGGAGGGAGTGCAATGGGAGGACTAGGGAGGGCCTAAGGCAGCAACCCCAAGAGTACCCTTCTCCAGGGGACCCCCGGGCTCTGAAAAAGGTTAACACAGGGCATGCCAATACTGCTCCACTCTGTACTCATCTAAGAATTAAGCATCTCCAATAATTTTCTCCTCAAGTTCACTGAAAATCTCCCAACCTTTAAGAGAAAGAAGGGGAGTTAGGCAGTTATGAACATAGCAGGGCCTTTGCAGCAGATTTAGTATTTGGCGTATGCACGAATGTTCCTCAGGTCTAT
Source organism: Nesogale talazaci (assembly GCA_004026705.1). Classification (NCBI taxonomy): domain Eukaryota; kingdom Metazoa; phylum Chordata; class Mammalia; order Afrosoricida; family Tenrecidae; genus Nesogale; species Nesogale talazaci. The sequence continues at coordinate 17,418 of PVJH01023369.1, read as the reverse complement.
GGCACAGAGAAATTTAGATTACTGAGACATGCAGCCAGTCTGAACAGGGGGACCTTGACCAAGCTGGTAAAACCAGCCAGTTTCCAACATCTCCTCCTCCATGTGGTTTCGTGCTTCTCTTCTCAACAAAGGAGAATAGTAAACATATAATTTTCGCTCCTTAAAGGAATATGCACAAGAGCGACAGAAAATGCTAACGTTGTTAAGATGAAACCAAAGTACATCCAATCTAGATGCAGAACAGAACCGAGCTGTGCGCTGCCCTGCACCACTGTCCCAAGGGCAGTCCAGCAAAATCAGGTGGAGATGGAGGGAGCACAAGGCCAGAGGTGTACATCGGACTTTCTGCTGCTTATGCTGCTGAAACAAGCTAGGTCCGCTTAGTGATCACTGGTCTTAAGAAACCCCGTCATGCACTATGGTGTCACTACAAAGGTCTACTGTGAGGGTGATAATAAAGGATCCATGACATTGCAAAGAATGGAAAGTTTAGAACATTCAATCGTGGTCATGCAGAACCTGGTCATCAACCGAGGGGCAGCCATTCAAACAGAACAAAGGGGCCGCTCAGAGAGGTCAAACCAGGAAAGGGAGGGACCAAGGCCATAGCCTTTCGCCGTGCAGATTCAAGCTGTCGGTGAAGAGAGCGATCGGACGATCTGAAGAACATCGTAGCAGGGTTTAAGAAAGGCCCACAAACAACCTACAACACGTGCAGCCTACAGCCCTGCCTGCTGAAAGCCAAGAGGGATTGAAACACTGCTGACGAAGGCCGAAGACCACACTTCCCACGGGGATCATAGTGCAACATAAAGAACAAAAATCCTCACAACTGGACCAGTCGTATCCCGGTGGCAAGTGGGAAAAGATTGAAGTTGTCCAAGATTTCATTTTACTTAAGAGCCACAATCCATGCCCAAGGGAACAGCAGCCCAAAAATCAAACAAACCTTTAAATGCGGGGAGTGTATGTCAGTGAGGTAATAACTCAGAAATGGGTTCACAACTTGAATAGAAACAATGCCACTATAAATATAGGAACTGTTAGACTGTGTCTGATTTTGCTGTGTATAGCCTCAACGACAAAATTAACAAATATTAGTGGGGGAAAAGTAGAAGAAACGGTGGAGTACATGAGCAAGCTTCTCAATTTCTCTGTAATACATAAAACCGTTCTAAAAAGTAAAAAGCTGGCTGAGCCCTGGTGGTGTAGTGGTTATGCGCGGGATTGCGGCCCACTGGGATGGAGGTTCAATTCCAGCTCACAGGAGCAAAGGCTGAGCCTCCTACTCCCACCACCAGAGGGCAGTGATGCCTTAAAAAAAAAATCTATTACATGGGGAAAATATGTTGCAAAAGGCTTTTTTAAAGCTATCACCTTGAGGGCAAAGGTTTGGCCTGAGCCAAGGTCTTTTCCATGACCAGGCATGCTATGCCAGCGGGGCAATGAACAGGGCAGGCGGCAGAGAACCGGCACCGCTGAAAGACAGTGTTTCAAGTGAGGAGAACGGACCTCATCAGGGGCCTAAAGAACGCACGGCCGGGACACTTGGAGCATGTGATTGGGGGGATCAGCCCCAAGGATGCTGGGTAAAGAGAAGGTTAATAAGAAAAAAAAAGACCCTCAAGGAGCTGGATTCATTCAGCGCTGCAACTATGGGCTCCACGCCAACAATCCAGAAGCTGGCGCAGGATCAGGCAGTGTCTCTGTTGTACACAGGAAGACTGGGCAGTACCTAAGAATCTCATCTCAAAGTATCATCCACACAAAACACCTTTTCGCTTTGTTTTTCAAAATACTTCTTACCAAGGGAAAAAGAGTAAGTTTACAATGAAAAAAACTGACACACAACACCCTACCCAAACAATCAGCTACTATCACCAGGAATGGAACAATATCTCTCTCTTGCTTTGATGCACTTTAAAGAAACGCACTTCCATAAAGTTCTGAAAGGAACGCATCACCTGAGGCAAACCGAGGACCTCATCCGACAAACACACACTGAAGAACACTCGGGAACCTAGGGTTCCCCACCCAGGCTGCAAAACCACCAGGGTCAGGAAAGTGAGACAATGAGGGACTGCTCCAGATTACAGAGAACTACAGACAAACGGATGCAGTCCAGAGTCGGGGGTCTCTGTGATTATAAAGGGCTTACACGTCCAGTATCGAAAAGGTCTACACACACTAGACAAGTGCATGAGAGGGCTTCAGAAAGTTTATGGGAGGGCTGAGCCCCGGTGGCGTAGTGGTTGTGTGCAGGACTGCGGCCCACTGGAACGGAGGTTCGATTCCAGCTCCACAGAGCAAAGGCTGGGCCTCCTACTCCCACCACCTGAGGGCAGTGTTGCCAAAAAAAAAAAAAAGTTTATGGGAAAATGATATTAAAAAGCAAACTTTCAGAAATCACCTAGTTTAAGATAAAATTCTTGTTTAGAAATAATTTGTTTTGTTTTGTTTTGGGGGGGGGGGGCAATCACTGCTCTCCGGTGGTGGGAGTAGGAGGCCCAGCCCCACTGCTGGAATTGAACCTCCGTCCCAGGGGGCCGCAGTCCCGCGCACAACCACTACGCCACCGGGGCTCAGCCCTAGAAAAAATTTTTTAATGACTCAAGAGCAAAGGTAAGTCATTTTAATCTTCTGATCTGTAGTCAGACGCGTTATCCGTTGTACCACTGGCTCCGTACTGTTAAGTCATTTTAATGTGCTCTTAACAGATTTGGAAAATAGTAACACATCTCTTTGTGTATATAATAGACAAATACATATAAGCTTATGTATTGATGAAGATTAAAACTTAGATATAAACATATGCATTGATAAGAAGTCTGTTGTTGATGACACAGAAGGGTATATACATAACCAGAATAAGTGGTGAATGGCCATGCTTGTTCTGTATGCAGTACTACTCTAAAACCCGAAGACGGGTCAAAATAAACACTGAAAACGAAATTCGAATGGTATTAAAAAATAACATTGACATCTAATATCTTGCCAAAGTAAGTAAAAACTTCCTGAGGTCCTAAAGTGCAGGTGTATCACTCTTTCAGGTGTTACACCATTGCAAATCATTATTTTATCGTTGTCTCTTTAATATACATACACACATATGTGCATGCAGTATTCCCGCTGAGTGGAGAAAACTGTACCCTCCTCTAAGTTTCTAACACCAAGAGACCCTCCCCTACCTGGGGCAGTCCCTGTGTCCAAGGCCACAGCACCCATGTCTTTCCGAAGGCGTTCCAACTGCTCCTTCTGCTGCTGGCTCTGTGTATTGGCCTTTGTAGAGAGAGAAAACATCTTACTTTTCTGGAATTTCAAGTTAGAAGTTAGATTCTGAAGTGAAGTCAGGCACTAACACAAATACTAGAGGACATGTAAGTATTATGGTGGAAACAGGGATAGCTGACCTGGGGTCTGAGACAGTGAGTAGTTTGGGCCCAGAGTATATAGCAGAGCTTCCGGCTGAATTAGATGTAGCAGAAATGTAGTGGAAAACTCTGCAATAAAAGGCCTAATGCGGGCTGAGCCCCGGTGGCGTAGTGGTTGAGTGCGGAACTACGGCCCACAGGGTTGGCGGTTCAAATCCAGCAGCAGCTCTCCAGGAGCAAGGCTGGGCCTCCCACTCCCACCAGAGGGCAGTGATGCCCCCCCAAAACAAATAAACAAACAAAGGCCTAATGCAGTCCATGAAGGCAGGACACATAATCATCTGGGCCGAGAGTGGTGAATTCTTCTCTATTTTTTTTTGTTTGTTTGTTTCTTTTTTGGGGGACATCACTGCTCTCCGGTGGTGGGAGGAGGAGGCCCAGCCCCCCTGCTAGAATTGAATCTCCATCCCAGTGGGCCACAGTCCCGCGCACAACCACTACGCCACCGAGGCTCAGCCCCCGAATTCTTCTCTATCTTGACTAGGAAAAAAATCTGCAACTAGCCTTGAAATAGACCTTGGAAAGAGGATTGGGGACATAGAAGCATACAGAAAAATTGGGTTTTTAAAAATTAAAACACGAGGAGAAAAATAATTATGGAGCCTTTCTGCATCCAGAACAGAATGTGAAAATAAATACAAATATACACATTTAAGTAAGCAGTCATCTAAAAGATACACTGACAGTCACACAAACGCCGTGTGACCAGTAGTGGGATTCGAGGCTACGGTTGCTTTCTAATGGCCCTGAAACGCACACAGAGCCCCTTTCTTACCAGTGATCTCTTCAGACGCTCATACTCAGGACGATACTCCCTGGGAAGAAGAAGGTTTTCTTAGTTCCTTTGCCCAGTGATCTGTCATAACTCACGCTCGCACCGCGCTCATTGTCCTAGGTCCCGGACAAGGACTGCAGGCCTTACTTGACAGTCAGAGGCAACAAGTACAGGAGTTTACCCTTACAGAAATAAAAGCCTGGCACACCAAACCCCGCAAAAGACACAAGAAGTGTTTTTTTTGTTGTTGTTGTTAAGAGGGTTCTTTGTTAAATATTGAAGTTCAGTGTGTAGAAAATATGTTTACAGACTGTGATGAATGTGATAGCAAAATCAATTTTAGGCTGAGCCCCGGTGGCGTAGTGGTTGTGCGCGGGACTGTGGCCCACTGGGATGGAGGTTCAATTCCAGCAGCAGCTCTACAAGAGCAAACGATGGGCCTCCTACTCCCACCACCAGAAGGCAGTGATGCCCCCAAAATAAAAAAAGTACAGAAACCCAAAAATTAATTTTCAATTATATTTTAAATAACACACAGTATCTCCAAGGTAAAAATACACACACACACACCAGTTGCCGCCACCACCACCCCACCAAGGTCCTTTCGGCTCACTTGTCCCACCCAGAAACAAGCAGAGACAAAATCCTGACAGCTGGGACTAACGGAGACCACCCGAGACACCGTGGCTGACGCTTGCTCACACTGCTGGGATAAATGCTGAAGATGAGCAAGAGAAGCTCGGCCTACTGGGCTCAGGAAGCCAAATATGGAAAGAGGACTTCAAAGTTTGTGGGAAGATGGGATTAAAAGACAGTAGGATTATTCCACAAACTTTTTTGCTGTTCCTTTGTAAAATGGCATGGTTTAACATGAGCAACAATGAAAGACAGAAAATAGTCTCCCTTGTGGCCTTGATCACACCCACACCTCCCCCAAATCAGCCAACAATTATTTCCTGAGTTAAAAATCAAGATAATCTACCAGAGGGCAGTGATGCCTTAAAAAAAAAAAAATTCCAAGATAATATATCTGCATATCACAATGTAGTTGATAGGATCTTTGCTAAAGAAGAGGCTCAAAGCAACATATTGATAAGCAGCTAATTAAGCTGAATCTAAAAGAGTACATAGGTGGGGCTGAGCCCCGGTGGCACAGTGGTTGTGTGCAGGACTACGGCCCACTGGGATGGTGGTTCAAATCCAGCAAGAGCTCTCCATGAACAAGGCTGGGCTTCCTCTACTCCCACAAGAGGGCAGTGGTGTCAAAAAAAGAAAAAAGAGTATATAGGTGTTCTAAGAACATTTCAAGTAAATAGAATTCTACTATTAACTTTGACAATAATAACCACTATGAAATGTGCTTTCTCTATGTCAGCATCTATACTAGATGCTTTATATGTATTTTCTCAAATCCTCCTCAGAACAATCTGAGCAATTAATTATTATTTCTATTCTATAAATGTGGAAAACTTGCCACTAAGGAGGAACAGAAATCTAGTCGACACCAGCCTGAAGCCAAATGCTATTCTCTTTGCTAGACATTTCCTTTCCACTGAGCCCGTGGGATCAGCTCCTTTTTTTCCCCCTCCCTCTCCCACCACGCCTGATTGTTCTAGTGACCCCTTAATTGATTGCATATTGTGAATTATTTTCAAATATCACACCGACTGCTGTTTCCCTTCCTTGTTGGTTTCTGTTGTTCTTCCCTTGGATGGGCATGTGTGGTTATGTGCCATTCATTGTGATCGGTGACTTGTACTCTGAACCACCCAATAATCACCAGTAGACTTTAAAATCTACTTAAACCAGTGGTTCTCAACCTTCTTAATGATGTGACCCTTTAGTACACAGTTCCTCAGGTTGTGGTGACCCCCCCAACCATAAAATTATTTTCACTGCTACTTCATAACTGTAATATTGTTAGTTATGAATCGGGGAATACACATATGTGGGGCAAATGTATCACGTACCCCACAAAAACCAACTGCTGTTCAACCAGAATTCTAAGAATGCCCTCAAGAAGGTGGCCCCTTCTCCTCACCTCTCATATTCTTCTGCAGCACTGGTAACTTGCACAAAGAGTTCTTCTAAGCCTGTTCCCTGAACAGCAGAGACACCTACCACCTGCCAAAAACATTATAAATGCCCGTAAGGAAACAATATACTTTTTTTTTTTTTTTTTTTTTAGGCATCACTGCCCTCAGGTGGTGGGAGTAGGAGGCCCAGCCTTTGCTCCTGGGAGCCGGAATCGAACCTCCATCCCAGTGGGCCGCAGTCCCGCGCACAACCACTATGCCACCGGGGCTCAGCCCAGGAAACAATATACTTTTAACAGGGTGTATCACTCTACTCCTATGTCAGAAAACCCTCAGAAGCGGTTTAGATCCTTTAGGTACATGGCATGTTGAGTCAAAAGATACAAACAAGTCTACAGAAAATAAGATTCTGAAAGGAAGTAATTGGGACTTTGAACTACTCTGTACCTCACACTGTTCTCTGTAAATATTAGTATCTCCAGCTGTTATTTGAAAATATACAACTCTCCTTGGATCCCACCCCCATTTACATTCCCAAATCTGTCTTGAAATCAAATTTGTACATTAAACCAGAATAGTCAGAAACATTTCACATCTAACATCAGTTAAATGTTTACGTTAGTACATAATTACGTTTCTATGTGTAATACTAAAGAAACACTCTCCGATACACTGAAATGTTTTTAAAATAATAGGGCAATAAAAATGTTTTGATGAACTTTGCAAAGTAGCACTCATTTATTTTTACACACTACTGAGCATTTACTACAACAGCTTTAATGTATAAGTATCACATGAAGTTCTCGAGATTATACGTGAGTTAGATGTCTACAATGCGGAATGTGTACTCCCTGCCCTTCACACCCACCTGTGCTGACACAACTCCTACCCCTCCTCCAGGGTGCAACTCTGTGCCTCTGCCTCCAAAACGTCATTTCTAAGGTGCTCTGCCTCTTCACGGCTCTGACCGCCAACTTCTGTCCTCTCTGACAGGTACTTCCCATGCTCTTCTCTCAGACTTCAGTTCTGTGTATTCTCTTCTCTGCTACCCAGATCCTACGTGCTGTCTTTTAAATCTCCACACCAAACCAAACCCCAGGCTCACTGCTCTCCAGTTGACTCCGACGCCTAACAATGGACGCCCGAGGGCAGCAGAGACGGCCCGCCCCTGAGGGTCTCCGGGGCTGCAGCTCTCTGTAGGCGCAGAAAGCCTCATCTTTCTCCTGCAGAGTCTGGGGCTTCCCACTGCTGACCTGGTGGACCCTAGCCCACCACATAAGCCATGGCTCCACCGAAATCGCCAGTGGTGCTTGACAATGGCTCGGAGGAGAGCAGGCTTCCTTCCTTCCCACGCTTGTGCAAAGGCTAACTAAGGAGGCAAGGAGGAGAGCACCAGGAGTGAGCAGGAGAGAGAGCCTACCCGGAGTGAACTGTAGAACTCATCCAACACGAGGCTCATGGAACGAGTCAGGTTGCTGACGTACGTCGTCTCTTGATTCAAGGCATCTTGGAAAGCCTCGAAATCCTGCATCCACTCCACTGCAAAGCTGTGATCGATGATGTCCGTCTGGACCGGAGAGAAGACAGTTCGCGGCGATCAGCGTAGACAGCCAACAATGGCAGAGGTCATTTTCTGACTCAGAAGTTTGTGTCACATCTCACATCATCTTCCCCCATTTCCTCTTCTACCATAGCGAACCACAAAGCGTTCAGGCCATTATGTGGCACACCGAACTAAAAGGTCTCCGTTCTCCGACTGGAAGGAGCCCCTCAGCGAGCACTGTCAAATGACCACAGCACTGTCCGATGACTCTGGAGTCGAGCGAGCTGTCTCTTGCATCCTAACTAACACCAATGCCAGGGGAGTTTTGTTTCCTGGTTTATTTTTTTATGTCTTCCAACACACTAACAGTCCACCCCCATTTACAGCCATGCGCTGAGAGATAACCTATTATATTAAGATCAAGAGACTATCTCAACTAAAGTAATTTTCACTCGGCCTGACTGGCTTAATTTCCTAGAAATGCCCACGGTCTTCTTTTAGTGAATCTGGGCCCTGCTTTCTAGGACTCTCCCCCACCCACATCCTCCAACAACCCGAGGTGCTGGGAGAAAAGCACTTACTTTATTCATGACCACAATGAAAGGCAGCTTGGTTTTATACAAGATGCTGAAAGACAAACGTCAAAACATGGTGACTGACAGTACTTGCATTCAAGTCATCAGAGGGAGCACCCTGAGTAACGTCGGAAAAGGCTTTAGTGTCGTGCACACAAACCTTCGTGGGCTTGTCCTTCCTCTCTTATTGGCACCAGCCTAATGTGAACCTCGGCATTTCAGTCCCAGATACATTTTTGTTACTCAGCCTCTCCTCACATTACAGTTTAACCCTGCCTATCACAACACACAAATGCAGCACGTGGACCAGGGGGCCCATCGGGTAATCACCAGAAAATTCAGTCACATACCACCTACTTTTTTAACAAGCTAAGGAAGATCGGCAATGGCTGTAGAAAATGGCGTTGGCATGGGTGCCTCTGTTCTCTTCTGGCTTCCCCAACACAACTACTAAATGGAGTGGCAAATGGGTAGGAGTACACCTCTGGGGGGAGCACTCAGGACTAAGAAGTATCACAGAAGCAAAGGGAGAAAAAGAGGAAGGAGGAGGCCTCGTGTCTTGGGCTGCCATGCCCACAATCAATTAATTACCTGCACGCATAGAGCATGTTGGACATGAAGGTCACTGGGTTGGTATTCCGTGATGTGTCCATTACATAGATGACAACTGTTGGAAATGAGGATGCCTAGAGCCACAAAAAAATAATCAAAGCCTGGTCAGAGGGCTCACGATTCTCTCCCGAACTATCTCCCAATTTCCCAAGTGAGGGAAAGCCACTTTAGGGTGGGAATGCAGAGCTTCTCCGACTCTTCCCTCTCATACAAACTCCCACGCCATCAGTCCAGTCCTCTAGTTACTTTCAGGAACAGGTTCTAGAATACTCACCAGAGCCTCAGTGATGATTGTCCCAGAAGCTGACCAGGTAAATACTTCTATTTGTCCAGGTGTGTCGATCAGGACATATCTGTGTCAAGAAAGGTCATTACAAGTGTTAAAACCTGTGCACTGCCCAGAGATGCCCCATCACACAAAACACTACTTATTTATCGTACTTGTCGTTTAAAAACTACTCATCGGGTAATCTGAGACTAAGGGGATCTGCCAACTGCCCAATCTAGCCGCATTCCTCAAGCTTTGGTCATGTTACTGACAGGAGCAGCACAGTATGCACGGCTCTAAGAAATCAGAGGGGGGTTGTGCAGGTCCCAGATGCACAAAAATGGGTAAGCCAAACCAGAATGCAAATCTCGTCATAAACCATCTTGTAAGATCATTGATGACATCTAACTGCTGGTTAAAATGGTCAGTTTTGTATTATGTGTAATTTACCACAATACAAAAAAAATAAATGGAGCAGAAAGGAAAGCTCCTTTCAACCAAAAGGCAACGAGATGGCATTACAAAACATCACCTCTATCTTTATATAATGGTAACTTTTATCATTATTGATCCAAGCAGAAGTTATCAAGTACAAACAAGCACGTATTACACGATGATGATACTTAGATGAAGTGTCCCCCACAGGCAAATCCGTGAGCGGAAAGTGACTGTTACAGACTAGAACAGGGAGTTGGTGGGTTTCTTTTGTCAGGAAATGAAAATGTTGACAATGGACAAGTTTGTGACTAAAACTACTAAACTGTATACTTTAAAAGGGGAAGCTTTATGGGATGTTAAATATACAAAGTAAAGGTATATTTTTAAAAGTATCTCTCTTATGTCCTATATTTAAAAATGCATCCAATTCATCTTTCTACTGATGTATGTATGCACAGAGATATGAACGGCTAGTCACAAAATATAAACGAATTATTTCTTTATTTTGTTTTTTTGGGGGGCATCACTGCTCTCCAGCGGTGGGAGGAGGAGACCCAGCCCCACTGCTGGAATTGAACCTCCGTCCCAGTGGGTTGCAGTCCCGCGCACAACCACTACGCCACCGGGGCTCAGCCCGAGTTATTTCTTTGTTAAACAAACTTCAGGATAGTTGTTTTTTTGTTTTTTGTTATTGTTGTTGTTGTTTTTCTCCCATCACTGCCCTGGTGGAGTAGGATTCCCAGCCTTGCTCCTGGAGAGCTGTTGCTGGATTTGAACCGCCCACCCTGTGGGCTGAAGTCCCGCACATAACCACTATGCCACCGGGGCTCAGCAAACAAGTTATTTCTTATAGCCATCAGAATGACTGCTTCATCATTTAATCATTGTGCCTGGTTTGAATTCTTTAAAATTAGCAAATACAAAATAAACTTTTAAAAAAGATACAAGAAGGCTTCAAAAAGTTCATGGATTGGGCTACCATTCAGTGTGCCCCATAAGATTAGCGCTTTTTGGAGAAATCTAAAGTTTAAATATTCCTGAAACATCTTTCCCTTTGTACTTTTTTTTTTTTGGGGGGGGGGGCATCACTGCTCTCCGTTGTTTCCCTTTGTACTTTTAAGGGCTATTAACTCTTTTTTGTTTTTTGTGGGCATCACTGCCTCTGGTGGTTGCGGGCGCTACCCAGTGCTGCTTCTGAGAGCCGCTGCTGGGTTTGAACTGCCAAGCCCGCGGGCCGCAGTCCCACACTCAACCACTTACGCCACTGGGGCTCAGCCCCTATTAACTCTTATTTAAATAGATTCGCTTCCTTGAAAGAGAAATTTTATTTTTGTGAATACAGAGCCTCTCTGAATGAGCTCGGTGGTGCTGGGGACTGGCATTGGGCTGCTGGCTCAACAGGAGAGGGATGTGTTTCTGTACAGATTGACAGCTTTGAAAATCCTATATGGGCTCTCTGTGTCAGAAGTGACTCAATGGCAGTGTGTTCAGACCATTACAAAAAAAAAAAATCAAACCTCAAGATCTCCAAAATGAGTAACAATTGACAAAACAGAAGAGAAAGTTTTATGTAAAGAATTGCAGGCATTTGTTAAAGAACATTTTCGAAAAATCTGAGAAATTGATGGAAAAGTGGGATTAAGCAATAATTGAATCTTCCCACCAACTTTTTGATGCCCCCTCATGTCTTTTAGAAAAACAATGAATTTTCTTTTCTTAAAAAAATAAAAACATTAAGAATCTAACATCGGTTAACTGTGAGTAATGACAATAGGAAGTACTGCTTTATATTTTGATAATGTTTTTGTTAAAAAAAAATTATTATCTGAATCACATAAACTATCCCCATTTAAAGAAGGGCTGGAAAGGTGTAACAGAAACCATAGGGATGAGATAATAGTCCAGTTAGCTCTTCACTGGTTTAAATCATAATGATTTTTTTTGGTCTATTTTTTTCTCTTCTAAATACTTCCATCGCAATCTTAACTCTTTCAGGGCTTGATCGTTTCCTAGAATTTTCCCAGATGCCTACTAATGTTCTAACTATAGAAATTAAAAATAGGTGTAAAACTGAAACTACTCACTTATACATGTTCTGCGCCTTCTCAATAAATTTCATCACCTAAGAGGAAAATAATAAAATAAAAATAAAGTTCAGGTTCCAGTGCAAAATCACAAAGCCTTTTCCAGGGCGGTATAGACCTCCTGAGTGCCAGAGTTCCTAACCTTACTGCATTAAGGTGGACAGAAACACATCCACATCAGCAACGGTCACAATACCCTGGGACATGAAAGGCTGGAGAGTGATTTTTACCATTGTCAAGTTCTATCTCTTGGCACAGGCATAAAATGCTGAGACATCCGGTCTCATTAAATTCCACCAGGGTAATAAATTCATGGCTATTCTGACAGAATTTGAAAGTGACCAGAGAAAAATCTAAAGAATGACAAATACCTGCCACAGGTGAAAATCCCCATTATCTTTCCATGCCATGCCCTATTTCCATCCCAAGTGGCCCATCTCCACCCCACCCCCCACCATTCCATCCACAAACCACACGAAGTCAGTAATACCTAGGTATCTTGGCTTTGTGTTTTAGTAGCTGTCACAAATATTGACTATGAAACACTTTACAGCACTGATCTTCTCATACCTCCTTACTTACCTACCAAAACATTTCCTTAATGTTTGAGTGTACTGCTCTTCTTTCTCAGAAGTTCAAGACAAGGCATTTTAAAAGTCGCAAGTGTTACCACAGCCACATCCATGTAAGTTAGACATACCTGATCAAATCTCGTAGCAAAGAGGTTGAGTGAGGTCACTATGCCACCATTGGGCCCAAGTCCATATCTAGATGTTAGGTTGAGGATTCAAATGGTTTATAGATCAACTTAGATTATCAACAGATATCTAGGTTACCAATCACACAAACAGCACATGGCATAGGTATTCCAGTCACGGGTATTGGCAACCCAATCCTTGACAAGCAGAGATCACATACCCTTTATATAGAACATTCACTATCAATACCTTCTTCATTCATTTATCATTTTCAAGGATGATTAGGCAAAAATTAAAAGAACTAAAATGACCCAACTATAATAAACAGATTTATCATCAATCATAGTCTGCTGCATTAACCATGAAGACCCTCTAATTGTACTCCTTACTGATCTAATTAAACAACCTAGATTTGTTTATGAACTGAGGGACATATAAGTTGCACTCAATGTTTGTGCTCCTCTGGTGTCTTGGGATACCGGTATTCCACCTATACAAGAGTTCTTCAAATAGTTCAAGGAAAATCTAATTATAAAGAAACCTATACATGGATTTAAATAATAATTTGAACCAAAATCAACTTGTACTAACTTGTCTAACATGCCTCTGGTACTAAAAAGGCTAAGACATCTCTCTGAAAAGAGTTTCTATCAGAACAACATGAATTCTGATAAAATTGAAGGGGGCACACCAACTGACTATGAAGCTTAGGTGAAAGAATGGTGAAATGATTGAGGCTTTGGAAAAAGTCTATAGGGGCAGTGCCCCGGAGAAATCCGCTTACAAATGGCTAACTTGTTTCAAAAAGGGACAAAGAAGCTGAAACCCACAGCAGCAGACCATCCACACCAATTAGCAAGTCTACAGTCTTGTCCGGGCCCTAAGTGAAGAGGACCAACAAATCCAAGCAGGAACAACTGCCACCACGGAATACCTCAATTCGTTCTGCTTACAAGTCTAATGGAAAAAGTTGACCTGCCCTCGGCCTCCCCACCCCCACCCCCCAGCCCCCGCCCCTCATTGGCTTTCTGTGGGCCAGAAATCAAAAGCAGTGGTAGGCCCTCCTTTCCTGTAAAGAAGTCAGGAGTATGCCAAAAGGCAAAGAGCTCAATGATGCAAACCATTTACCCCCAGACTACAGTGATGCAAGAATGCAGGACTAGCATCTCCAACCACAATCCGGGCCTTTAGAACAGGCAACAATAAAAGAGGCTCTTCAAGCCTCATTTCACCAATTTCACCACCCAAGTCTGGTAATGCCATCAATCTGGCTTTCTCTTTCTCAACCCTGGAATTGTACCAATTGGTAGTCTGGGAAAATGGTACGAAAACTGGAACCACAAGCTAGAATAGTATTTCTCATCACCCACAAGGCCTAATTCCCCTAATGAAATCACTTTAAAGCAATCAAATGCTTTTGTTTTGTAAAAACACACTTTCAAATTAAAATAATAAAATAAAATGCCCGGATATCAATGAGCCAGGAAAGAGTCAACATTGAAGCCGATATGGAAAAGGATACTGTTTCATGACTTCTTTATACTTCACTGTGTCACAAATATCTAAAGAATGAAAAAGAAAAAAAGAAATTTATTGGGAAGCCATGTAAAAACAACAATATTATTTCTGACCTTTAATGTCTTAAGTCATTAAGTACATCAAATCATCTCTATTTCCTTGGAGGAAGTTTTCTTAGGAGTATGAGTTACTTTTAATCTGCCCTAAATTTTGATCTCTTTTAAACATTAGTGCATTCAATTGTGATATGAAGCAAGACCCTGAGAATGACCCAAAGGACAAAGAGCACTCGGTCAGCACTGTCCCCACCACCCAGACCCAGAATCTGGCCACTCAGGCATCTGTCAGATTTCTTGTTTTTTTTTCTTTTGGTTTTTGGGGCAACACTGCCCTCTGGTGGTGGGAGTGGGAGGCCCCGCCTTTGCTCCTGTGGAGCCGCTGCTGGAATTGAACCTCCATCCCAGTGGGCCGCAGTTCCGTGCACAACCACTACGCCACCGGGACTTCACCCCAGATTTCTTTTCTACCATGTTCTCCACCTGCACACTGGTTTTCTTCCTTTACAAAGGGTAACTGCCAACTAACCCATGAAAAACGTGAGGACAGGAACTCTCACATCATATGGCAGATGCCTGCTCTAAGATGAAAAGTGACGTAATTTAGATATTTTATCAGATCTCACCCCACCAATCCTATCACCCAAGTCAAGTAGGAAACATGTCCTATGTGGTATTGTTCACAATCTGCTACTATCTAAGATGTAAGAGACACACTAATTCTGCATGGATTCTACTGCTGGGGGCAAGAATGCTACCAACAACCACAGAGGAGCTAAGTCAAGACGCAAGTTTACTTATTACTAACTGCCTACTGATGACAGAGGTGTTATTTTTTAAAAAGAAACTAATGGACCCAGTAACATCTAACTAAGCCTATTCACCAACCCCAACAACCATTAGAAGAACCCCACCTTGACCCAGCGGGGCCCTCCAAGCACAGTGGTTACTCATCAGGTCTGCAGTTGGAAACCACCAGCTCCTCCGTGGGAAAAAATGCGACTCACTACCATGTAAGTGAGAAAAGGAGCAATTTCCTCCACAAACCCTCCCCCAAATTCTATTTGCTTTTTCATACCGAGGGTCCTTTTCATTAGTCTGTCCAAAGTGCAAGAAGTTCAGCAGGATTAGATGAGGGCTCAGATTAGTGTGTGGGCCAGTCTGGACAAGACAACCCCCACCCTCCTTCTCCAGCCTCTCAAGAAGAGCAATGACCTGCTGAACCATGAAGCCCCTTGTCCCCAACCTCAAGGCCTTGAAGCTGCAGCACTAAAAGCCTCCTTCCCCTTATCAGAATATAGGTCCTTGGCTCGGATCCTATACAAGTCCCACAGCCTCACTGCCAGGCCCAATTTCCCTTACTCACTGGGCTGCAGAACCTGCCCAGGAGCTCAAAATGCTCCCGTCCCTTTCTCTGCTCTCTCATTCCCTCCGAGGAGGCTTTCCTTGCCTCAATAAAGCCTTTCTTTACTTTTCATTCCTGACTGAGCTGGAACGCCTTTCTGCACCTTCATCCTCACCTCTTAATTAGCAAGCAGTGATGGTCTGGAAATCAGGAAACCTACATCTTTTCAAAGTTCATGACACAGGGTCACATTGACTCTTAATCTTCATTTGTAGTTAGACTGTGGCAGTCATGTGCTTATGTTAATTTTATGATTGAAATGTAGGGGTGGAGTCTAGCCTGTTAATCTGGAGATAGACATTGAGTAGCCAATGAGGCCTCTACGTGCGCATGGCTTTCTCCTGAGACTTCTGGGAAATCTCACGATATTTCCCTCGTGAAGATGAGACACTATCTTCCCCAGTGGTTGGGAGTTAGTCTCAGAGACGATGAATCATGGACAAGACAAGATGGCAGCGTCAGAGAAGCTGGAGGAGCCGGCGGAGAGACCACACGGCTTTGCCCTGATGGAGCCAGACCACTGAAGCTGGGGCAGCCACATGGAGACCTCTGCCAGCAATGAGTTACTTCTGCTGTTGATGATGGACCCTGAGCTCTGGAAGTGAGGAGCCATGTGGAGACCCCTGCCAGCGCTGGGATTCTGCACCCACTGACCTGTGACTTCGTGAGTCGTAAAGAGACTTTATAGACTGATTTCGGGCATATGGGTTAATATTGGACTTATGACTTTGAACTGGACTGGGCTCAATGTCCTGTTCCTCTTGTATATAAACCTTTTCCTTATATCCATGTGCTTATCTATGAAATTTGTTCCTCTAGTCTATCCGGACTAACACACAGACTCCTCCGGTTATGGTAAAATTGGGGTTGGGACCTCTCACTAGAACAATGTGTATCTAGTTCACATATACATTTTCCCATCTAACTGTAGGGATGGTAGACAGATCCATAAAAATCAATGAGTGGGGGCTGAGCCCCAGTGGCGTAGTAGTTGTGCACGGGACTGCGGCCCACTGGGACGGAGGTTCAATTCCAGCAGTGGGGCTGGGCCTCCTACTCTCACCTCCAGAGAGCAGTGATGCCCAAAAACAAAAAAAAACAAAAAAAAAAGAAAAGGAAACCCAAAACCCACTGCCAGCAACTTGCAGCGACCCTTTAGGGCAGAGAACTGCTCTGCACGGTTTCTGAGGCTGTCAAGCTTAATGGAAACAGTCTCCTATTTCCCCCTGTGGAATAGCTGGGGAGGCGGACCCACCCTGTGGTGGGCAGCCCAATGCCGAAACCCAGTGACATCACCTTATGGAAGGCCTAAGTAAACAAATGGACTGTGGATAAAGCCTGAATACAGGCTTCTAAGACACTCAAGAGAAATAAAGTCGATCCTGGGAATGAAGGCCCTGAAGGCGAAGGCTGGCTATCCATTCCCGCTGAGGCACCTAACCCAGCTCTGGCGGGGTTCACTCACCTATATTGGCGGGGAAGGGCACATCATGCACCGCGGGGTCCAGGTTGATCACGTAAGGTGGCGAGTTTTTATTATGCAAGTGTCCCGTGAGCCTCTGCAGAAACACGAAGAGGTGAACGGAGAGAGGATGCGTCAAAGAGAACGTCCGGGTGTTTACTGCCTAGGAGGGTAGGCTTCTGCTTCTGCCTGTCCCTTTATCTCAAACCACACCATGCCCGAGATTTCCTCCAACATGCAGCTCGCAGCTAAAACGCTACTTTACTTCTCACCTATCAAAACATCTTCTACCACTCTCTCATTTGGGGGGTGGGGGGGTATATAGGTGTCAGAGGGGATGAAGGCCTGTCTTCCTCATTAAAAAGATAAGGACTGGGCTGAGCCCTGGTGGCGTAGTGGTTGTGCCCGGGACTGCGGCCCACTGGGATGGAGATTCAATTCTCGCTCACAAGAGCAAAGGCTGGGCCTCGTACTCCCACCACCAGGGCAGTGATGCCTAAAAAAAAAAAAAAAAAAA
>PVJH01023368.1:0-35006 GCA_004026705.1 Nesogale talazaci | reverse complement strand
CATGTGTCTGGAGAAAACTAGGTCCCCTCTGAACCGTGGCCCCTTTCTTGGCATCCGAGGATAACACCTGTCCCCCAAGGTTCTCGGGGCCAAGAGAGGCAGCCGAGCACGAGAAGCAGTGGTGCTCGGCCGACGTCTGCTCTGGTCATTACTGCAATTATTCCCCACTGTGGTCTGGAGCCCTGGCAGCGGGGGGGAGGGGGAGCTATCGGTTGTGCTGTTAACCGCAAGGTCGGCAGTTCAAAACCACCCGCCAGCTCTGCCGGAGAAAGATGAGGCCAATGACTCCCATAAGGAGTGGCAGTTTCGGAAACAAACCCACAGCAGAACTCTCCCCTGTCCTAGGGGATCGCCGGGGGTCGGCATGGGCTCAATGGCAGTTTGGTTGGGCTTGGTGGCCTGCAGAAGGATCCCTGGTGGCACAGCAGGTTCAGCGAGGGGTCAGTCGCCTGAGAGTCAGTGGCTCAAACCCACCCATGGCCCCGGGAAGAGAGATGAGTCTGGGGGCACTCCCAGGGGCCGGCAGTCTCAGAGATTCTAAGACTGCTGCTCTGTTTTGTCCTGCAGGGACCTGAGTGGGGGCTGATGGCCCGAGGTGGGCTGGGCCGGTGTGGGCGCTCGGCAGGCCAGCCCCTCACCTCGGAGTCCTTCACCAGCAGCTCCCCGGAAGGCTGGATGGAGAACTTGCCCTCCGCTCCAGACACCGGCTGGCCGTCCTTCTCCCAGGTGATGGCTGGCGTGGGACTGCCCCTGGCCGTGCAGGGCAGGAGGGCGTGGGAGCCTTCTGTGGCGGACAGGTCGGGGAGGCCGGTCTCAATCTCAGGAGGCACTGAGGGGGAGAGGAAGGTCCACTCCACTCAGGGCTGGGCTCTAGCTGAGCGGGGGTAGAGTGCCCCTGGTCAGGTGCCCATGACACTTGGCACTGGGCACGGCCCCTCTGCCCCGTCCTCCACCCTCATCTGCTCCTCCCTCGCCCCCAGTTATGGGTCATCCCCTGGGGGCTGGATGAATCCTGGATTCTCTTGAATTTGGTGAGGCTGTGTGTTAGGAGACAGAAAGATGGGATTCTGGGGAGCCTCACAGGGGGTGGTGTAGGGGTGGGGGAAGTTCTGTCTGTCCTGATTTATAAGGTGTGAGTCGACATAAACTCGATGGCAGTGAGTTTGATATGTGATGAAGTGTGTGTGCGTATGTGTGTGTGTGTGTGTGTGTGTGTGTGTGTGTGTGCCCCTACTCCCCCTTCCCATTTTGGCATCCCAGCCCACAGGACTTGCTTTGTTATGTGAAGCTTTCCAAACTGAGCCACTTCTGAGTGATCAAAAGGAGAAAGGCAGACACCACACACACACACACACACACACACACACGAAACAAAAAGACTTCTCCCAAGTTGTCTCCCCCAAATATATGTCAAACCTAGCTGCATGCTATAAGGTGGCAAATGACTATACACTTGGAGGTCAACAGAAGAAAGTCAGGGGTCATTCTCCCTAAGGGTCATCATCCATCTAGAGCCATCAGACAGTATAGTCTGTCGCACCCTAAGTAAGGCCCCCTCCCTTCTGATAAGGATAGTAGCAGACTACTTCCTTGTAGGAACCCAGGAAGGTCAAGCCCACCCAAGGATGATCAAGGTTAAGGCCACCAACGTGAATTTAGGACCTGCCTTTCTTGTCTGATGTATGCCCCTAGCTCATCCCCCCTTCCTTATGCCTATTGGACCTCCCCTTCCTATGACGTGTTGTTACCTGTAATCACACCCATGAAGTAGATTTAAACCTTGGTTAGCAATAAACTTTCTCCCTCTGTATCCCTCTTCCCCTGCCCCCCGCCCCCACCCACCCCTTGAGCTTGCCAGCTCCCTCTGGCTCTCTTGGGCTCTGCCTGGCTTCCTGCCCGCACTGTGCGTGGAGCTGGCTATTGAGATCATGACCATCCAGGCGGTGGGCATGCTGCTATGAAATGCGTCTGGCTCCATGGTTCAAATCTCTCTCCTCTCTCTCATAATTTCTTTGACTTTACTATAATCTTGACTTATTATCGCTGTACAATTGCGCCTGTCAGACCCGTGATGATGTCAGGGGCTGGATCCCCTGACACCCTCCCCCCCCCCCAACACACACATGAAGACAGACAGCAGTCTTCAGCCCAGAGCTGCTCAAGCTGTCCCCCCTCCAAGCCTTTTCCACCTAAGACATTAGCACTGGCCTGTGCTGCCAGGCATCCCAGGGATTCAGGCTGTGTCTAATTCTGAACCATCTTTGGCCCCTGTGTGTTCAGAAACCTCTCATGGTTGCCCATTCTCCTCAACCCCCATGTTTAGTTATATGTGGGGTGGGGTGGGGTCAAGATCCATGGGTTAAGAAACACTGGGCAAGACAAGACCTCGAGGAAGCCCCAGAGCTGCTGATCCAGAAGGGTGAACACGACCCCTGGCCCTGCTTTGGGCTCCTGGCCTCCAGGACAGCCAGACCGTAAAGGTCTGTCTTTGAAGCCAGACGTGTGGCTGTGCTTAGACGCGGGGACAGTGGGATTGGCCTATCATGTCTCCTAATCTTTGGAGCCAGTGGTGGTTCTAACTACAGAGCAGTACATTTGGATTCATGTGTGGATGAGAAAGGAGACAGATGTTGACAGGGACCAGAAAGTCAGACTGAATGCGGGGAAGCCAGCGAGAAGGCAGTGGGAATGGGGAGCTACTCCCCCAGGCCGGGGAGAGGGCCTGTGTGCCCGAGCAGTGTTGGGGTTCGGGGACGCTGGAACACACCCCGAGGCCACCTGTCCCATGGCTCCCACCTCAGCACCTCCCCCGGGCTCACCCTGCACCACCAGCCGTGTTTTCCCCATGGCGCTGCCGGCACTGTTCTGAGCAACACAGAAATAGTTCCCAGCATCCTCTCTGCTGGCACGGACAATCCGCAGCTCTCCGCCGGGGAGGACCTGGCTTCTCGCTCCTGGATGTGGTGGGGGGAAATCAGGACGAGGGCGCTGGGGTTGCTGCCCCACCTGGCAGCTGAGGGGATGTGCGGAGGGTCACTAGGTGAACGAGGTCACAAGAGGAAGAGCTTGCCCAGAGCCCAGGGGGCCACCTCTTCTCCCCGACCTCCTCCGACCTCAACTCCAGGCTCCGGGCTGCGGACTGGAGGCAGGGGAGGGGGAGGTAAAGCCAAGCTGGGTGGGGGGTGAGGGGTGAGCAGAGCCAGGCCCTACTGGGAGCCACTCAGCAGGAGGCTGCCCGGGAGACGCACCTGCCGGGAGGCTGAGCCCCTCCTTCTGCCAGGTGAGGCTCGGTCGGGGGATGCCAGAAGCCTCACAGGGCAGCACCACCTCCTCCTCCTCCACCGCCTGCACCACGCTGGGCATCGGCTTCACCACGGGCGAGGCTGTCCAAAAGCAGGACAGAGGTCCTTGGGGTGACTCTGTCTCCCTCCAGCCAGGAAAGATTGTTTCCTCCCATGGAATCCCACCAGGGGTCAGGGGAGAGGCGGGTCCTCCCTCCCACCCCTCCGCCTCCAAGGGCTGCCTTGGGCTCGCTCACCTTGCACGGTGAGGACCACCTGCTTGTGGGCCACGCCTGCGGCATTGCGGGCGGTGCAGGTGTAGCGGCCGGCGTGGATGGGGAGGGCCTGCCCGATCTCCAGGGCACCTGGGGGGTTGGGAGTTGGAGGGAGGGAAGATGGGGGCAGATGCGCCCAGTGGTGGAGCAGCTGGGCCCTCACACGGCCCAGGCCATTCACACGGCCTATCCAGCCCAGGGTATAAACAGCGCTGAGCAGAGACACGGTGGGAACTGGGGACCAGGCCCACCCTGCTCCTTTTCACCCAGAGCCTACACATAGGCTAGTCCCTTTCACCCGCTGGGCCTCAGCTTCCCGTGTGTTCAAATGACACAGGACTCAGATGACACAGTCTCTGATCTGCCCTGGCCGGAGCCACCGTTCCACAAGCCCTCCTCATCCTGCTCTGCTACAAAGTTGCCTCCTCCAGGAAGCCTCTGCAGGTTGCTGCCCCTGCTCACACTCCCCTTAGCCCTGGGTGGGCAGCGAGCAGACACCACTGTAACATTTCTGGACCACAGACTCCACCTCAGCAAATGGCTTCTCATACATCCTCCCCCGGACCCCTGCGGGCCTGCTCCGTGGGCGAGGGAGGGAGGGAAGGAGGGAGGGAAGGAGGGAGAGAGGGAGGATCACGGGATTCAAGGCCGCCCTCCATGTCCCTGGCCCGCTGTGGCTGCCAGCCAGCTTGTTCCACACGCCGGGCTTTCCCTGAACCACCGGCGGGAGAAAAGACTCCACAGCTTCAGAAGATGAAGGTCCCACAGACAGCCAGTGGGGCCCCGACTTCAGGATCCCCCCGGCCAACGAATTACTCGCTTAATTTGGAAATTCCCCATAACGCTCCTTATTTTGACAAGCAAAGGTGTTAAAAAAGAAAAACATAAACACTCTCTGGGACTACCCAAGATTCCTAAAATGAAGGGATTTTCAACATACACACACACACACACACACACACACACACACACACACTCACACACACACGAGCATCGTTTCAGAACAAAGGTCCCACACAAAACCACCCTGTTGCCTTGAGGTCCATTCGGACTCACAGCGACTGCAAATCCTGGTGAGGGCGGGCCGCCTCCTCTTGCTTCCACAGAGGAGCACCTGGGTTTTGAACTGGCAACCTCGGGGTCAACAGCCCAGCGCTATTCCCTCAGCCCTGCCAGGGCTCCTTGAACAAAGGCCAAGTCTTCCAGCAAAGAAGACCCACTCTAGGAAAACATTCTCTGTGGTTCTTTCTCTCCCGTCCCATTTTGTTGTCAAACAACTAGCATCTGAGAACCTCTGATGGATTTCAAAGCTGCAGTGCATGGAGGGAACCATGAGGTTCAGAGAGGGCAACCCCCTCACCCCTGCCACCCCCCTACACCCCCATCACACAGCGAGAGCACAGCAGAACCTTCTCGCCTCGCCACATATTCTCAATCGGTCCCTTTCACTGCCCAGTTCTGCTGGTCTCCCCCTGTGGCGCACCCTTACTGACCCGCTGGGGAGACACGATAGCCGCTCCCCCGCGGTCCCAGCTGGGCACCTCCCTTGCTCCAAGACACCACGGGGGCTGGGACGCCCGTGCTGTGGCACGTGAGGACCACGGGCGCCATCCTGGTCACCGTGAAGTCTGTCTGGTCGTCGGCAATCGTGGGAGGCACTGCAATGCAAGACAAGGCTCGAGGTCCTGCTGGGGTCTGCGGGGAACACGCGGCCACAGGGACAGGAACCTGAGAACCAGGAACGGAGTGGACAGGGAGCAGCCACGGCCAGCGAGGGCTGTGCAGACGGGACGCCACATGCCATCCCTCTGCCACTCTCTTGCCAGGGGGCGGGAATACCGTGCCCAAAGCATTCTGTAGGGACACCGGCCCTGTCACTTCCCAGGGGGACTTTGTGGGAGGCGTCCTGCATGCAGCTGGGGGAGTTAGCCGAGTCAGCAGGTGTTGGCAGGGGGCAGGATGCTCCTGGCAGAGGGATCGGCATACATGAAGGCTCCGGGCAAGGGTCCACCATGCTGCAGCAGGAGGTGGGAGTGAGGGTCTGCACCCCGCAGGGCCTGGTCCCTGCAATGCACCTCTCACTCAGCCCCCAGAGCAGCGGGCAGCCATGAAGGGAGGGGTGGTAGCTCGGGTGATGAGAAAGTCAAATTTGGGCTTGCAAAGCTCTGGGTTGGGGAGAGGAACTGCGCCAGCCAGATGGGGTCATTGTTTGATGTTGGTGTTGGTGAGGTGGGATCGGAGAGGGCTCCCGGGAGCAGATGGTCAAGAAGAAAGCAGTACCACCCCCCGCAGGCAGAGATAGCGGTGGAGGGCAGGAAGGTGCCGGCCCCGCTCCACCCTGGTACTCACTGTGAATGGCCACCCAGTAGAGTCTGCGGGCCTCCCCCACCTCATTGCTCACTGCACACTCGAACTGGCCCGAGTCCTGGGGGGTGGGGTCTGCGAGGAGCAGGGCGTTGGAGGGCAGGAGCCTGGGACAGAGGGGCAGACGGTTGACTGCCGGGTAAAGGGCCACATGGCCTCCCTGCCACGGCAACCTGTATTGCAGGGCCCCCTGGCCATTTCCCCTCCCTGCATCTCACCTCCCCCCTTGACTCAAAGCAAGTCTTCCAAGATCAGCAGTATGTACATCGCTGGGGCTTCTGGGACAGGGGAGGGGGGAATGATTGGTTTTCACTGACTCGACCCGTTTCTGACAACACCTGTCTAGCTCACCTTGCTCCGTAACCACCACCCTCCCATCCCTAATCCCACTGAGCACCTGCTCCGGGCAAAGCCCCTAACACAGCGAACACGTGCTGCCCCCTCAGTCCCCCAGTGGTCACTCAACTCTGCCATCCTTGGGAACACAGGGACCCTGGGACACCTGTCACGTGTCCAGGAGCAGCTGACACTAGCCGGAGCCCTTTCTAACCCGCTAGAGACTGCTGGGCACTTTGAAGGGCAAAGATTTTTTTTTTCTCCTGGGCTGTAGGCCCCAAAGGCTCCCATCCGCTTCTGGTTGCCCAGCTTAAAGACACTTTTGTCCCAAGGTGGAGGCCGCAAGGGCTGGACCTGAGGGGAGGGGCCCAGTCAGCCCAGGGGTGAAGCATGTAATTGCTAACAGAAAGGTCAGTGGTTAGAACCCATCCGCCACATGGAGGCGGGACAGGCGTGGCATCTGCTGCACTGACGACGATGACAGTCAACCCGATGGGCAGTTGTACTCTGCCCTGTTGGATCACCAGCTGACGCAGTGGTCACCACGCATTGGGCTTCTTACTGCAAAGTCAGCAGTTAGAAACCACCAGTCCCTCCAAGGGAGAAAGGTGGGTCTTTCTACGCCCACACAGAGTTTCAGCCTCAGAAACCCACAGGGGCAGTTCTGCCCTGCCCTGCCTTGCGGGGTCACCGGGATTGGCTGCAAGACAGCGTGTTGGTGTGGGTTCTACATGGCCGGCTGTCTGGAGGACAACAAGCTTGGGGTTTGGGGTTGACCTTTAGTGAGACCCTCCCTCCACCCCATGGAATTTGGTCCCAATTCCAGACCAAGTGCTTCTTTGGGGAGATGGGTACCCCGTCCCAGCTGGATGTCACCTGCGGCTACTGAGAGGCCAGTTTGTTACCGGTAGGCGTCCTGCTGTAGGCGGAAGTCCAGCTTCTGTCCGTCCTTCCTCCAGACCACGAGGGGCTTGGGGGAGCCGCTGGTCTCACAGGGCAGGGAGGCGCGGGCGTGGGCGGTCAGGGTCAGGTTTGAGGGTCCAGGCACAATGGCTGGAGGCTCTGAGAGGGGGAAGAGAGGCATCAGGAAGCCCGTGCAGGGTGGGGTGATAGCCCCTACCCTCAACCCATCCTGAGGGAAGCAGGCATGATCGGACTCCAAGGAAACAGCCCAGCAGGCTCTCAAAGCTGGGACATCGGGACCTCTGTCATCACTGAGGCGGGTGTCCCTCAGTCGCCTCTCCTTGAGCGAGGTGCTACCTCAGTCCCTGAGGTCGAGGCCCTCAGCATGCTCTCAACCAAGGTGTGCAGGGGAGGGGGAGCCGGAGTCGATGCCACTCAAGTTACGCTGACCCTTTCCTGTTTCTCTGCCTGATCGCACACTGAAGGAGGCCTGGTGGGGCCGCCGCATTGGGCCGCTCACCAGAAGGTTCAAGCTGGTTCAAGCCCACCAGCTGCTCTGAGGGAGAAAGACGAGGCTGGCTGCTCCTAGAAAGACTGACCGCCATGGGAAACCCCAGAGAGCAGCTTCATTAGTCCTCCAGGGCCGCCATGAGTTGGAGTTCATTGCGTAGCAGTGGTCTGGGGTTGTGGTTGTCCCGTCCCACGTGTCATGTAAGCACAATGGTCAATGCGGGCAGTGCTATGTGTCCCCAAGTCAGTCCCAGCTCCCAAGGACCCTGCATACCACAGTGAGAACCTGCCCGGCCCGGGGCTGGCCTCACGGTGGGTGGGATGGTTGAGCCATGGCATGGCCGCCCTGCAAGCCATCTCCTTGAAGGCGTAATCCGTGGGTGAAAAATGAATACGCCTACTCAGACGTGCTGCACACGTCACACTAATGTATTAAGCACAGCTCCTGGCTCCGGACAGCCAGAGTGGCCCAGAAGTCCAGCAGCACAGAGCCCAGACAGGAGCCGGGGCCGGGGCCACCTACCAAAGACCTGGAGGTGGCGGCCTTGCCGGTCGGAGCCCGCAGAGCTGGCTGCCAGGCAGAGGTAGTGGCCAGCATCCTGGGACAGGACCGGCTGGATCCTCAGGGAACCGTCAGGTAGGAGTTCCAATCTGGAAAAGAAAGTGGGATGGCCAGCAGCTCTAGCTGGACACTGTGGATGTCCAGATCCCTGGTGCTATCCGAGGAAAACCTTCCTCTTCACCCCTGTCCCAGGGGAGGATGCCACTCAGGAGACAAAGCCACAAGACCACGGTCAGAGGGCCTCTGCCCGCCTCCCAGCAACACCCCAGCCCAGCATCAGAGGGGGCAGGAGCTGTGCCGGCCTCCCTCGGTCAGCCTTTCCCAAGGCCAGGTCCACAGCCAGGTCTGCACTGTGGAATCCCGCCTCAGCCCCAGCTGACAGGATGGGATGTGGGGGTGTCACTCAGGCCGAGCCAAGGGCACGATAACGTGACAAAGGAAATCACTGTCACTGGTTTACACGTATAGAAATGGCTGAACTGGTTTATGTCCTGTTGTGTATCCGCTCACCAAAACTAAAGCACAGCATTAAAAGATGAAAAAGGGAATTTTGGAATTGGGATTCACAGGTGCCTCGGCAGGTTGGGTGAGCTGAGGAACCGGGGCACAACTCTGCCAAGTGCACAGAGAACATAGGGGGGCAACCGTGTGACCCCGAGCGCAGCCTGAAGCCCACACGCACAGCAAATAGAGCAGGCCGCATCTTCACCAGGACGCGCCAGCCCTCGGGTTCTGCCTCTGCTCAGGCGACAAAGTCAGCATCCTGCTCCAACTGGCTTTTGCTTCCACTCACAGAGTGGCCCTGGAGAGGCCTGCCCCCCTTTCCCAGCTCCCACCTGGGGTTCCCAGGATCCAAGGGGGCGCCATCCTTCCGCCAGCTCAGGAGAGGCAGGGGGACCCCGTCGGCCTGGCAGGCCAGCAGGGCCGTGTCGTTCACAGAGGCATTCACCGTGGGGGGCCCCGGCCGGATGGTGGGTGTCGCTGTAGGAGCAGAGGAAGCAGGTGCTGGGAGCCCGGGGGGCTGCGGGGTGGGCGTGTGGGGGCAGGGTGGGGTGTACTCACTGTGGACGTCCACGTGGAAGGCCACGCTGGTGCTGCCCGCAGCATTGCGAGCCGTGCAGCTGTAGTTGCCCCTGTCGGCCATGCTCAGGGCCTGCAGCTGGAGGAACCTGCCCTGCTCGGGGAACTGTGTGTGGGCATCTGCCTGCAAAGTACCAGGGCGGGGGCCAGGGAGACGCCATCAGCCCTGCACCCAGGCCCCTCTACCAGTGACGGGCCAGGGAGAGCATGGGAAAAGTCAGGCCCCATTCTGGGCTCCCCTGCAGCCTCTGGGGGAAGGGAAAAGCAGTCTGCATGGAGCTCTGCCCATCTCAGGAGAGCCCAAGGGGAGGCATGCTCAGACAAGGAACTGGTTTTCCGGCTGCAAGGCCTGTAGTTCTTGGGGCCACAGCAGCCAGCTGGAGGGCAGTGTTCAAACCAGTCTGGGACAGGCCCAAGTCAGACAGCCGCAGGCTGCAGTTGGAAAAAGATAGCCTCTGTCTTCCCGTCCAGGAAATGGGCATGACCCAAGAATGTCAACAGGAAAGCAATACTTTCTGGGTCCGGTCAGAATCTGCCCCTCCTGGAGGCCTAGGCTGGCACCCACCTGCAGCAGAACGCCACTTCGGTGCCACTCAATCTCGGGCGCTGGTTCTGCCTCCACCGAGCACTCCAGGACCAGCTGCCCTGGGGCCAGGCCGACCACAGAGCGGGAACCTCGGGGTCCAACAACACTCGGCGGGGCTGGGCAGGGGCAGAGGGGACATGTGAGATGGACTCCTGCCTTCACCAAGTCCTGCCTCCCACCTCTGCCCCTGCCTCTGCTCCCCCTACCTTGAACTCGGACCCGGAAGCTCTTCTCCACGTCACCAGCAGGATTCTTGGCCAGGCACGTGTACAGCCCAGAATCCCCCACCTGGGATGGAGTGGAGTGGAGCGGGCACTTGCCTGGGGCCCCTGCCTGTCCACCCCCAGACCTGGTTTCCCTCCAGCACAGGCTCATGGCTACCCCACCCACCCCGACTTCCATTCCGCCCACATGCATACTGCCGCCTTCTCTGCTCAGCCAACCCCCTCCCCCCCAGAATGATCCGTCTCTGCCTGCTTCCCATGCTTGCTCCAGAGGCTAGCGCAGGGCCTGGCTTTTCCAGAAAGTCCTTCCCGGCCATGCCAGTCCTCCTCTGTCGCAGGACTCCCAGGCTGGGGAGGCAGGTCTCCGAGGGCACCACCCACAGTCCATTGTCTCCCTCATCCTCACGCCCTTCGCAGGGCTGCGCACTAAGGCTGCCCCCAGGTCCCTCCTCGAGCAGGCACCTGCACACCCTCGACCCGGAGCACTCTGCCAGCCCTGCTGCTGGTCTCTGATGGGCTCAGGGTCTGCCCGTCCTTGTGCCAGGTGATGTTGGGTGGGGGGCTGCCCTGGGCATCACAGAGCAATTCCAAGGGGGCCCCTGGAGTCAACAGCAGCTCCACAATGTCGTCTGCATCCTCAATGTGGGGGGGATCTGCAAAAAAAAAATGCCCCCGCCCCTGTTGAGCAGTGGACCCCTCCCCGGAGGGCTGGGGGCTGCAGCTTACACTGGAGGGGGAGGGGTATGGGGCAGGGGGAGGGTCCATCTTCAGGAAACAGCACCGACCCTCTAGGGTAAGTGTCAATTAAGGGGGCTTTAAAGCCAACAAGTCAGAGGGGAAGACACGGCGTGTATCATCATCAGGCTGGGACACCCAAGAACAGCAGTTCTAACCCACCAGCCGCTTCATGGGAGACCGATGGAGAGTGACCATCTCAGACACCCCAAGGGCAGCTTGACCTGCCCTTCCTCTAGCCGAGGCACTGACTAGACAGCAGTGAGGTTCCCCCAACATGCCCATTTAGGGGATTGACACTTAGGGTTCTAGCCCCTATCTTGGCACTTCTTGTGCTTCCCCCTGCCAGGCAGGTTTGGGGGAAGTGACCAAGGTTCAAGGTCCCAAGATCCTCGACTCCCAGCCGTCCAGTGACCCATCTGGACCCAGCCTGTCTCCTAAGTCCTGCTCCCAGGCAGCAGCCCCAGCCACCAAAGGCCTCTCTCCGTCCCCATTTTCTCCACACACAAACCCCTCCCCAGAGTCCCTCCCGGTCCTCCCCGGCCCAGTGCCAGGGCAGATGACACACCCATCACCATCAGCTGGAAATGCCTCCGCGCTTCGCCCGCCTGGCTCTCGGCCAGGCAGGAGTAGGCTCCCGAGTCCGCAGGGCCTGCCATCTCCAGCCGGAGGCCGGGCCCCTGCTCCAGACTCTGGGGAAACAAGGGCTCCCCATCCTTCATCCAGGACACGAGGGGCAGTGGGCTGCCGCGGGCCTCGCAGGGCAGGAGCACCGAGGAGCCACGGAGCACGGCCACGTCTTTCTGGAACTCCACCGGCTCCAGGACAGGGGGCACTGTGCAAGCCAAGGGTGGGCAGCGTCCGTTTTATTCCACGCCGGGCTGCCCTCATCTCTAGACCCCGGCCTAGGCTGCCTCCAGACAATCCCTTCTCAAATCTGTGACCGCGCCTCCTGCAGAACCTCTTCACCTCCCCCAGCGTCCTGTCCTCACTGCCATGGAGTCACTCGGGCTCATTACGACTGTGGCACGTCAGAGCAGAACTGCGTGGTCCATTGGACTTTCCAGAAGG
The DNA here is from genome assembly GCA_004026705.1 of Nesogale talazaci. Lineage (NCBI taxonomy): Eukaryota > Metazoa > Chordata > Mammalia > Afrosoricida > Tenrecidae > Nesogale > Nesogale talazaci. The sequence continues at coordinate 23,079 of PVJH01023368.1, read as the reverse complement.
GGATCGCCAGGCCTTTCTTCTCAGGAACCCCATGTGGACTCGAACCTCCCACCTTTCGTTTAGCGCCTGAGGACATTAACTGCTTGCACCTCCACCCCCTCCAGACTGGCTGTCATCTCTCAACACAGCACCCGCCCACACCCACCTCATGCAAGCGAATAGGATCACTCTGTGGGAGGCTTCTCTCGGCAGTTCCTCTGTAGGCGTCTCTGTCCCGCACTGACAGCCTTTCAGAGCTGCCGCCACCGCTAGTGAGACGGGCAACAGCCGCCTGCATCCCCTTGAGGGCAGACCGTCCCCTCCACCCAGACGAGCCGAGGGGACAAGGGTCTGGAGTCTTACCTGTCCAGGCCAAAGGGACCTGCATACCCCACCCCCAGCTCCATACCGTGCACTTGCAAGGTGAAGTTCCTGTCTGCCACACCGGCCGGGCTTGCAGCCACACAGGTGAAGACGCCCGAATCTGCCAGCTGCACCTGAGAAATCCTGACATCCCAAGGAGAGGGGTTGGGAGGAGGGGCAGGCTTGGTGGTCATGCTAGGCGGAACAAGTCCAACCTGTGTGTACACCTCTTTCTTGGCTCTCCAGTTGCCCCCACAGAACAGGCCCACAAGGCGCCCCACCCCAACCCTGACCCAGTTGCCCTCTGAACTCGTCCACAGCCAGTGGACGCAAATTCTAGAAGCTTCTCTGGGACCCAGGCCCCTGCCGATCCTGTCAGGAAGGCGACCTCTTGCTGCCTTCCCTATTGTCTCATATCTGTCCTCTCTCATTCTCCGGGACACTCCAGCCCAGACCACTCCTAAGCGTCTATTGCCAAGGTCGGGACTAAGTGGCAGAAAGCCAAGGTGGATGGTCAATTCCCAAGCTTTGGGACCAGCTGCTTGTTCCCACCCCTCCTTCTTCCTTGGCCCTTTTCGCTGTCGTCCTGGCCAGTCCTGGCATCACGGCTGCTATCCACGCTTGTTCTGGGAGTTACACTCAGCCCTGGTTCCGAAAAGCACCTGTTGGCTGACAATCCTCAAATGTCCATCTCCTCGAACTCTGCCCTGGGCTGGACACGTCCTGCTTGTCTCTCCTGTCTCGGAGCCTCTCCAACCCTTGGCCAGAAGGCCCTTAAAAGGCTTCTCAAACCCATCATTTCAGACACAACTTTAGAACGAACTCCTCCAGCCCGTTCCTCTGCCGTGGTCCTATCACAGACATTACAGCCTCAGAAGCCCTCCACGGGGTCACTGAGGGTCAGAACTGACTCCATGTCAGTGGGTTTTAGGTAATAGCCTTTCCAGGGTCCAACGGCCCCTGGCCTCCCCCGTCCTCCCCACACTCGCCCGGCTCCTTGAACACACCAGGCACATCCTGCCTCAGAGCTTCATGCATGCCCTGCTCATGTCTAGCGTCTGGACACCTCCCTGAAACACATTTGCTCCTTCTCTCACCTCTAACAAAGCTCACCTCATTGGCCACCGGGACCCCTAAAGCAGCTCCCCTCTGCCACCTTTCACCCACTCCTGGTATTGCATGCGTACATCTGGTTATTTTCCACCCTCCCCACACAGACTCCTCCTCCCCAACCCCCCCGCCCCAAAAGCTGGCAAGGACAAGGACTTTTTCTGTGCTCATGGCTCTGTCCCTATGATTGAACACCAGTAACGCCTCATAAGGGTCCTTGGATGCGTGAAGATTTAGCTCCAGCACTTTCTTCCAGGAAGCCTTCTCTGATTTCCTTTGCCGCTGGGTCAGGTTGAGTTGGAGAGCCCCAGGTGTCTTCTCCGGATTCTGTGTCTATCTCCCTGCCCACCCCCACCCCCCATTGGATGATGCAAGTGTCTGAGGCCCATCATCTCTGACGTTCTATTTGGGGCTGGGGTCCTCCAGCACCGCCTATCATTAGCTTCTATCGATTGATAGTGTTTTTATTCTCCAACCACTTAGATGGGCTTAAGACTCTAACTGGGACCTGCGACCAGCCTGGTTGGGGAGCCTTTCCCACCTGAGGGTGCGGCCGGAGTTGTAGAGGTGTGTGCGCTGGGACAGCGGGAGGGGCAGGCTGTCCTTCAGCCAGCTCACATGGATGGGTGGAGAGCCCCGGACTGGACACGCCATGGTCACCAGCTCGCCGGGTCTGCTCACCAGGGTCCCCAGGCTGCCTGCGCCCTGCTCAATGGTGGGAGGGACTGGGAGGCGGACAGGGAGGCAGAGAAGGCAGAAGGGGTCTGTGAAGAGGCTCACGGAAGATGGCCTCTTCGTTTGAGAAATGAGGGGGTGGCAGCCACACCCCGAGGCTCCCTTTTGCCTCTGTCTACCCCCTCCTTTTCCCCTGGGTACCCCTGGGTACTCCAGAGTGGCTGTGACTCCAGTTTGTGGAAGACAGACAGCAGCCCACAGAGGTCTACCCCGGCTGACAGTGCAGGCCTGGGAGAGGCCAAGCCCAGCTCTCATCCGCCCACCGCCCCCCTGGCGTCCCCACACTAGCCAGACTGCTGAAGCCCAGGATAGTGGTGCTGGCCCCGGTCCCCCGCCCCACATGGCCTGTTTCCTCACCCAGCACATTCACAGTGTGCAGCCTGGCGTCCTCCCCGGCAGGGCTGCGGGCCACGCAGGTGTAAGCGCCGGAGTCCGAGGCCCGCAGGCCTTTCAGCACCAGTGAGTGGCCATCCAGGTAGAAGCTGAAATGGGTGGGGGGGGGGGTTGGGGTGGGCAGAGGGCAGGTGTATGAGGGTCTAGGACACTGCTGCCTGCACAAGGAGGGTCCAGGCTTGGACTTACCGGAGGTGGGGACCCAGATTCTGGCCCAGTGGGCCACCGTCCTTCAGCCAGGCCACATCCGGCGGCGGCTGCCCCTCCACCTCGCAGTCCAGGTGTGCCTCCTGTCCCTCGGGGATTGTGTGCTCCTGGGTGGCGTCCGAGCTCCGGATCCTGGGGGCCACTGTGGCAGGGGTCGCGGGTGAGGGCGGGGCCACAGCAGGGACAGGCATGGGAAGGACACAGGACAGAGACCTACCCAGCACGGCCACCAGGAAGTCCTTGCGGGCCTCGGCCTGGGCATTCTTGGCCACACAGGTGTAAGTGCCGCCCTGGGCTGGCTGCAGGCGACTCAGCTGCAGGCGGCCGCCCCGGGAGACCACGCCCTGGGCCACACTGCTCTCTGAGGGGAGAAGGGAACACCAGGCCTTCACCACAGCCCAAAGGACCACCAGGAGTCAGGCACAGATGTCACAGGACGCCTGGAAGGTGACCCCACCACTCACACTCTCCTTCATTCATTCTCGCCAGTCCCTGCGTCTGACACCAACCCAGGCTGACCTGCCCTTCCCTACAGGCCCACCTCTGCAGCACGGAATTTACTGAGCACCTATGATGTGCCCCAGCCTTGAGCCTAGGAATCAAAGATGAATAAGACACCAGTCCCGTCCTCAAGGAGTTCAAAATGTATCAGAGGAGACAGACAGAAAACAAGCAGAGTCCCATGAGACCCCTACTGGAGCCCAGGACCCAGGGGGAGGGTAGCCAGAGAGGGTGTCAGACCACCCTGGAGAGGCGCGGCATTCGGCTGGTGAAGGTGCAGGGCAGGCATCACAGTCAGGGGAGCAGCACACAAAGCAGGAGAAGCAAGAGGCCCTCAGAATACTCCAGCTCCTCGCTGATCCACTCCCTCGTTAGCCAAGGTGGGGCTCATGACCGCAGCGTGGAAGGCAGTCCTAGGTGGTGCCCGCCCAGTGGTCCAGGCCCCACACTGCCCTAGAGGACCCAGAGACAACCAGAACATATGAGAGAGAGCAGCCAGCTGGCCGAGGACACTTTCTCTCGATCATCTGAGATGTCTTGGTCCAGTTACAGAGGGCCCCGGGAGTATTGTGGGGACATGGTGAAAGATATCATGTCCCTGATGGACGGGGGAAGGTTGGGGGAAGTCAGTAAGGGGCGGGGTAGGGGGAGGAGAGACGTGTGAGGTAGGAGGAAAGAGGTTTGCGTGGGGCTGTGCACCCAGGACAGACAGACCACCGCAAGGTCCTGCCCCATGGCTGGTGGTGGCAGGAGGCAGGTAACAGGCAATCATTGGTCCCATCCCCCCACTACCCACCACCCACGGGCTCCAAGGGGATGGGAAAGGGAGACCACAGTGCCCTGCAGGTCACCAGATGCACAGGGGCACTGCCGGGCAGTGAAGAAAGGAGCGCTGAGGGTCATCATACAATGCCACAATGTCAATGGCACACAGCGACCTGGCCTTTGGAACCGAACCACGCTGCAAAGGGCTAAATTTCCTCAAGATCCCTGACAACCTGCCAGCCCTGAAATGTGCACACGCGTGTCCACAGCGTGTCCACTCCTAACTGTGAAGATGTCCAGGAGCTCACGGAAGGCTCAACACAGCGTGGTGCATCCACACCGGCAACAGTGAAATGAGGGTCTGATGGCTGCCACGCCCGTGAACCCTGGAAACACCCCAAGGGAAAGACGTCATCCCAAACTGTGGCCGTTACATCACCTACTGTCAACCTGAGGTGGAGTCTAGCCTGTCAATCAGGTTGCAGCTTGGTGACCTCATTGGAAGGTACAAGGGAGATAATAGTGGACTGGCAGCCAGGCACAAGGGACACACGCGCTCTCCCGTCAGACATTGCTATTGACAAGTCACAGGGAGCTACACTGACACAGCCAGAGCCCTAGAGCTGGACGAGCCGCCTGGAGACCCCTGCCAATGCTGGGAGGCTTCCACCGCCCCTGGATCCACAAGACTTTCTACCCACGGGCCTGTGGTCCTCCTGCATTATGCATTGGTGTATGGCTGCATGCATCTGAAGAGGAATTTATAGATTGGTATCAGACATAGGGGCTAATATCAGGCTTATGGACTTGAGCTGGACTGCGCTAGGATGTCTTTTTTTCCCTATGATTTTATTGGGGGCTCTTACCTCTCTGATAACATTCAACACATCATTCCTATCCAGCATATTTGTACACGTGTTGCCATCTTCATTTCCACATATTTCCTACTTGAGCCCTTAGGAGAATAATTTCTGACCTACTTTTGTTGACCTCCAAGCATACAGTTCGCTTACCATGTGAAGCAAGCAGCGAGGTTTGGCATATATTTGGGGGACACGACTTGGGGAACATCTTTCTGTTATACACACACACACACACACACACACAACTACACACCGGTCTCTGAAATCCCAACATCCACCGGGAACTGCTCCTGTGGACTTCCAGGGCGGGATGCCTGTGGCTGCACAGGCAGTGGTGACACCTGTGTCTGTCACAACAGCTCTCCAGGGACACACGACACAGGTCTGCACTGTGCAGAATGGGTCCTCAGGGCCCGGCGCTGAGCTTGCTCCAGAAGTGGCTTCTCCATTCAGGATTCAGTTCTGTCCCGGGTCCACCCTGGGCGCCACGCCCATCCCGACATGTGCCCTTGTCCCATCCTCTTCCTCTCGTCCCACCCACCCTGTGGATCCCTTGTCCTGCCAGCCAGGAAACACCTCGGCACGGGCTCGCACCCTCGGTTCCTTCTTCCCCCTCCGTGAGGCCAGCAGCCCCCCGAGTGGTCTGCCGAGTTCACCCTGTGCCCTCAATCCTGCCGCCACACAGGGGTAAAGGATGTTGCAAGCACAGGCTGGGGTGGGTCATCCAAAGCAATCACACGGTGTAGTCTGCCCCACCCTAGGTAGGGCCCCTCCCTTCTGATGAGGATAGTAATAGATTGTTTCCTGGAGAGAGAGCCCAGGGAAGTCAAGCCCACTCAAGGGTGACCAAGGTTAGGCCGCCATCATGAATCCAGGGTCCGTCTACACCTAACCCCCCCCCCTTCCTATTACACGCACACATCTAGCTCACCCCCTTCTGGTTATGCTTATGCCCATTGCATATCCCCTTTTTATTGCTTGTTTTGTCTATGTTACACCCCCTTCCTATGACGTGTGTCTTTTTACCTGTAATTAGGAGGCATGCATGCCCCAAAGATATATAAGCCATAGTTGCATGCTACCATGATATGTGTCTGACTCCTGATTTTACTCTTTCCCTCTCATCTGTCCCATTTCCCTATAACTTACCTGTAATCTTTATATATCTAAACTATACAATTGCGCCTACCGAAACCGTGATTAGTTATAGGGGGCTGGCTGCCCACACGTGTGTGTGTGGGGGGGTAGTACCCCCACTCTGCTCCCAGCCCTTTCTCCTGCTGTGAACAGTTAACAACTAACCACACTCTCTGGCTTCTGGTCTGCTCTCATCGGAGAGAGGGCTAATACACCCTGAGAAGACAGGGGGGCTGCTGTACTCACCCACGGGCATTCTGTCCTTCAGCCATGTAACGGTGGGCGCAGGGACCCCACTCACGTCGCAGGTCAGGATGAGGGGGCTCCCAGCCACCTGGCTCACTGTCTCCATCGTAGGGTTTTCAAACGTCGGGGGCACTGCAGGAAAGAATCTTGAGAGCCCCTGAGTCTTGATCACGCCACCCTCCTTTCAGAAGGATCAGAGATGCCTAGCAAGCCTTTTCTCTGTAGGTCTACCTTGTCAATGGGAACATGGATTGTGCCGGGCACGGATATAACCAGGTGGACTGACAGAAACAGAACCCAGGAATACTCCGCTCAGACCCGAGAGGGTCAGTGTGTGGCTGGTGCACCTGACACCCTTAAGCTGCTTCCAGACAGGCACCGCTAACCCACTCTGGCTCGGCCACGGCGCAGGCTTACAACTCCCAGGTGACCGCTGCCAACAGAATAGAGTTGGCGAGGCTCAAGAACAAAGTCTCTGTCTTGAGGGACAAGATATGCCCACTCCCCGCCAGTCCTTCGAGTGGCCACCAAGAGAGGAGCTGAGGCCTCTGCCCAGCAAGCCTGGTGTCAGTCAAGCCTAACCACCCCACCAAGCTTGCCCCCTGTGGGGTTCACCTGCTGCTCCTCTGGTCCGGAGGCTACGGGCTTTGTTATACGGGAATTTGCTCTTCCTGTTTGCGCAGCAGAGCTGTAGCTGAGTGCGCGGAGACTCGAGTACACACTACACTTCCCCATCCCCTCTGCAGCCCACTGAGGCCCGCTGATGAGGTGCTTGCCAACAGAAAGCTAGCAGGGGGGACAAAGCAGCGCCTGCATCTCTTGCTTCAGGTCGACGTTCTTGTCCCTCCTGGTTACTCTTTTCTGCTACCCCTAAGCTAGAGCAGGGTCAGCCTTGGCCAAGGTCAGCCACCCCAGACAACGGGAGATCACAGACGGACAGAAGCTGGGTCCGTGAGTCACCGTCCCGAGCGGAGCTGCCCCACCAGTACAGACATGCATCTCTGGACTTTTAGATGAGAGGGGTACATTTCCCTCTCACTGGGTCCACTGCGTGCTGGAAACACTGGGCTACACTCTACCCGACACAACATCGAAGCTAAAGAAAATTTGGCCAGGCTTCCATCCCTAGACAGCCCAGACAGACTCCCTCTCCCCCTGTTCAAGCCTCATAGCTAATCACATGCCGTCTAACTGCTGACCTTGGGCTGATGGGACAGTCTCTTTATGTATCCAGCATGGAAGTGACATGACCCTGGGCCTCCTTCATGCCTGTTCTCTGAGGGCAGTGGGCTAGCTGCCAGGGCACAGTGACCGGTGCTTTATAAAGACAGTCATGGCTGTCCCATGAGATCAAGCGCTTCCAATGTACCCAGCAGGCAGGCACTGCTTTCAGCCCGTTTCTTCTGATGATAGGCGTAGCCCAGAGGGGCCACTACGGCTCCACTGCACCCCATGAAGCTCACTGTTTGGCCTCTCGACCTTTTTGGTCTAGATCCCACAGCACTCCCTCTGTGCTCAGCAGCAGCCCCCTGTCCAGAGAGGACTGCAGAGAGGTCTTCGGCAGTGCCAGGGTGAAGCTCAGCAAGACCACCCCTCGCCCCAGTGCCCGGCTTACCCTGGACAGTGAGCATGAAGGTCCGCACGGCCTCCCCAGCCGCATTGCTGACTTTACAACTGTAGACACCTTTATCCGACACCTGGGACAGAGAACGCTTCTTGAAGATGGGGGTCGAGGCTCCAGAAGCATCCGCACAACCCCATGTAGGCCGACGGCTGCCCAGGATGCCAAAAGATGAGACCTTCTAGTCTTTCCCAAGGACCTCGAGGAGGGCAGAGAGGCGCGCGCGCGCGCGCACACACACACACACACACACACACGCACACAACCCATGGCCTCCCCTGGGCCTGGGCCTCAGTCAACCCGAGCAGAGATCACCTTGCTGTAAGAATGGATCTCAGCCAGGACCGAGTAGCCTGGAATGGATGTCCAGATGGTCCACAGATAAGCCCTGGGCTCCCCCAGTGTCTCCCACTAACCTGCCTGCGTCGCTGCCCCCAGGCCCAGCAGAGCTGAAAAATGATTCTCTCGCCACTGCCCACAGCAGCCCCTCCCCCACCCAACCCCGGCATCCCAGCTGCTTACCTGGGTATCTGGAATCTCCAGCCTCTGGTCACCCAGAACCAGGGGCTGCCCATCTTTGTACCAGGTCACAGTCGGCTCGGGGAGAGAGTCGGTCTCACAGTTCAGGACAGCTCTGTCCCCTGCCCGCACCAGGACTGTGTCCTGGGGTCCACTGGGAGGCTGCTTAAAGGTGGGGGGCACTGAAGACGGGAGAAGAAGCCGAGTGAGGTGCTATGTGCTCCCCTCATCTTCTCTGGCCCCAGCCACAGGAATGAGTCAATAGAAGTCCACCAGGGGAAGACCGATGACATGACCTCCAGGGTTAGCCCGGGCACAGGGAAAGGAACCAGGTCACTCTCAGAAGCGGGGACATGCTGGGCAGCCTGGAGAAGGAGCTTACACTCTGATAGTAGCTCTCCCGGGCTCTTTCATGCCTGACTGACTCCTGGACAGAGCCCTTGACCCTCTAGCAGGACTGGAGACCTGCACAGAACTCCCTGACCCTCCAGCCCACCCCCCATACCCCCGATTCCTCCCACAGGCAGCAATGGCTGATGTGGAAGCCCCGCCCTCAGCTGTGAATGGGCAGAAGCCAGTGTGGTGTCTGGAGCACCGTGTGAGGGACTGAACATGTTCTATGACCAGAGGGCACAGTCGGTTCTCAATCTGTGGGTCATAACCCCTTGGGGGTCAAACGACCCTTTTACATGGGCCTGATTCATCACAGTAGCAAAATGGCAGTGACGAAGTAGCAACAAAAATAATGTTATGGTTGGGGGGCCACCACCCCATGAGGAACTGTGTGAGAGGATCATGGGATTAACAACTGTTCTAGGGGGTTCTGGCTCATGATACTTTGGGCCAACTTCTCCCACCCTCCACACCTCCCACATCCAGTGATTTCCAAAGACCACAAGTCCTGCCACAGGCTCCCCGCCCAGAGTCTGGTGACCAAACAGGCTTGGGGAAATCCCCTTTCTAGACCAAGCTTGAGGCTATGTCACACTTCCTACTCCTTAGCGTCACGGGCACCATCACATAATCTGCACCGGACGCTGGGTTCATCACAGTGGAGACTAACCATTGTTTAATCTCTCCACCAGGCGCCACCTTACAGAGGAGAAACTGTGACTCAGAGAGGGGTTCTCAGCCTATGCCGGACCAGACATCACCAGTAGATCCCATCACCCTCTCCTGCTCAGCCAGGATGCAACCATGTGCCCCAAGCAGCCCATATTGGCTGGGCTCAACCAACTCGCCCAAGGTCCCAGAGTGAGAACATGGACAGCCGAGTCTCAAATCTAAATCTGTCCAACACTAGAGTCTGTAGCCTTCGCCACTGTGCAAGCCACCTGGACGCCATCCCTGGAGGGGGGTAAGGGTACCAGCCTCATCCATTGCTGGCTGCCCCACTCCCAGCTGAACTATCCATGTGACGAGGGACCCGGTGCTTACTGAGGGGAGGGGGAGGTCCATGCAGGTTGCGGACAGTCAGGAAACATACCCAGCACGCTCAGCTGCACCAACTTCTGGTCTTGGCCGGCGGCATTGAGAGCCTCGCACATGTACGTCCCGGAGTCCGACAGCCGTGCGCGAGCCAGCTGCAGCGTGTGGGTGCCTGCGCGGGGGGAGCCCAGCCCCTCGCACCAGCAAGCTGGGCCCCAGCCCCCAGGCGCCTTCCTCCATCCCCATCCCCATTCCCACCCCCAGGCCACCCCCGCCGCCTCCTATCATCCTGAGAAAGCAATGCTGGCTCCCTACACTGCCTCCATGCTGGGCTGCCGCCTCGGCGAACTCACCAGGCAGAAGGAAGACCTCTTCACCCAGGGACAGGGCCTGACTGTCCTTGTACCACGTGACCTCGGGGCTCGGGTGAGCGTGGGCGTCACAGGGGAGGGAGACGCTGCCGTTGAGGATGGCGGTAACCTCCTCGGAGGTCGGGCCCGTGATTCTGGGTGGGACTGCCGCCCCGGTCACCAGGACAAAGAGAGGTACGTGAGCATACAGGCCCGCAGGCGGGCAGGCAACCCCTTGGCCACCCAGTGGCTCCTGCGCAGGACAGCCGTCTAATAGATGAGGAGACCAGAGAGGGAGACCAAGGTCACCGCAGCAGAGTGAAAACACAAGTGCAAGAGAGCTCCACCCTGTCACCCTCCCTCCCCGCAGCGACAGTGTCGGAGACAGGCTCAGGGCCACTGAGGTGCCACGTGCACGTGTCCAGAGAACCCAGAGGTGCAGACTCCGGCCGAGTGGCTTCCGTGAGTCTATTTCCACGGCGGGGAGGCTGGGCTGCCCTCAGAGCTCTGCTGGGAGGAGGGGGCCAGAGAAGGTGCCCGGTCTCCCGCCCTGGACACTGGAAATGCTTCCCATGTAAGGCCTCCAGTGAGCTGTCCGAGGGCTGCCTCCCTACACCACACCGCCTTGCGGCCAATGCTGACGTACAGTGACAACCCCCCAGGCCACCCCGCCCTGTGGGTTTCGAAACAGTAATTGCTGGAAGCAGCAGAGAGCCCCGTCTTCCTCCCTCAGAGCTGCCGGGGGCTTTGAACTGCCAACCACATGCACCGCAGCCTAGCCCGTAACCACTGTACCACCCGCGCTCGGCTGAAAGTCATCCGGGGAGGCTCCAGCCGTGGGCATCTGTCCCAGGATGCAGCCGGTGCCAGGATGGGCTCCAAGGCCCGAGGCCAGAAGCACCAAGACAGTAGCCCTAGGCCGGGACAGGATGTGGCCCTGACAGCCTCCCGCCCCAGCCTGCCCTGCGTGGGTGGCTGAGAGCAGGGCCCAGCACCCCTGGCTGCTCCGCTCAGCTCACCTTGGACCCTGAGCGTAAAGAGCTTCTCGGCGGAGCCTGCCTGGTTCTCAGCCACACACATGTAGCTGGTGGCGTCGGGCGCCTCTGCGGTGGAAACCTGGGGGTGCAGGGAGAGGGGGCCTGGAGATGTTCTATGCTGCAGGGCCCTGGACTCCTGAGACCCTCCTCTCCCCCCAGTCAGGGACTGCCGAGGGCTTCCTCCCACCCTGAGCAGGCAGCTCGCTGGTGGAGACCAGGGCAAGCATGGCCCATGACGGGCAGCACACTGCGGCAGCCCCCAGCCTCCTGTGACACTCGGGGCAGGCTCCGTGGGAGGCTGGGGTTGGTGTATTTCTGTGCCACATTTGACGGTCACCACAGTTTCCCCCAACCCCATGGAGGGCAGCTGTGTCTGGACGCTGGGTGCCGAGGGTGCCAGGCACAACCAGAGGCCCCACAGCTGCAACCGGCCTTCGGGCAGGGTGCCCTGTGCCGGGCTGGGCTGTCGGGGCAGTGTGCACGTGTCTCCTTGTAGGCGTCCCCGAATTCCTAGGTGCCGTGTGTGGGCCTCGCTGGCTGGCACGACTCCTTGTTTACAGTTACGCAATTATTTATATATTGGGATGAATTCAACCCAGGAACTAAAACGACGCAAACCAGACCCCCTTCCCCGAGTGGATTCCAATGCGCAGGGACCCTGCAAGACAGAGTCGAGCCGCTCCTGAGAGTTTCCGAGACTCGGTCACGATGGGACAGAAGCCTGGTTCCACAGAGGGGCCAATGGGCTTGAACCACCGGCCTTACGGTGAGCAGCCCTCCACTGACTCCCCGGCTCCCGGACAAGGGAGACCTGAGCTCACAAGAGCCACCACTCCTTGAGCCTGCCCAGGGGGCTGCCCTGACCTGCAAGACCTGCCCGTCCTCCAGGACCTGCAGCCGTGAGCTTGGAGAGAGAGGCAGCCCGTTCCGGAACCATGTGATGCTGGGTGTGGGGTTGCCCAGGGCCGGGCACTGCAGGCCGACGCTGCTACTGGCATTCACGGTTACCTCCTCCACCAGCTCCTCTGTGTCACCCAGGATCACAGGTGGGGCTGGGGGTGGGGGAGAGAGGTAGCAGTGGGCTGGTGACCCAAGGACCCCTCCCCAGGGAAAGACTCCAGGGGGAAGGGATGTGCGGGCAAGAGCAGCGGCCGGGGCTCCCCCTGCCTGGGTCTCCAATCCCGCCAGTCTGAGACGCAGACGGGGCTGGTGTTCACCCAGGGGCACGTGGCAGCTGATTTGGAATCTGAGCCCACTTCCACCTAGTTTCAGGACTCAAGCTTGTCACCCTGGCCTTATCAACCTGGGAGTACAGCAAGGCTGAAGATGCACCCTACCAGACCCCCTTCCGGGTGAATGCCGCCCCCCTGGGATTCTGCAGTGCTGTTCTTCCCTCCCTGCCCTCGCCCCAACAAGCAGAGGCCCCCACCCCTCCCACGGCCTGTCCCTGGGCCCGGCACTCACTCAGCACCAGCAGTTCATAATGCAGCCAGTCCTCGCCCACTTCGTTGGTGGCCTTACAGGAGTACCTCCCAGCATCCTCTGCGCGCACCAGGGGGATCTGCAGCACTCGGCCCCCTGCGGGGACACGGGGGCAAAGCTGTGCGATTGGGGCCCAGGGGCTCCTCATCCATCAGCCAGGAGACTCGCTCTTTTTCCCAAAGGGGCCTGGGAACAAGCCACTGCCTCCCCAGTGGGGAAAAGGAGTCAGGAACCTCTCCCTGCCCGAGTCCCGAGGGAGCAGAGTGGGTGATGTGTTGGGCTGGCGATGGCAAAGCCACCAGCCACTCTGTGGAAGAAAGACGAGGCTCTCTGCTCCTGGAAGGAGTTAGAACCCACAAGGGCAGTCCTATGCTGTCCTGCAGGGTCAGGACGGATGGGTGGACCAGATGGATACGAGGCGGTGAGTTTGAGTTCGGCATTTCCCAGAGTCCCGGGCCAAGGCGAGGATCCACTAAAAGCACCATGGCTTTGTTGTGGACCAGGCCGGGCGGAGCATTTTCTGGGCCTGACTCTGTGGGGTGTATGTTGTCACTGCCCCCATCTTACAGATGGAGAAGCAGAGGTTTCCCAAGCGTGCCCAGCAAGAAGGCAGTGCGACGGGTGCCTGGGGGTTGCCCTGCTGAGTCCAGCTCCTTGAGAGGGACAGGAGGGCCGGGTCAGTGTCCGGCCATGTTGGAGTCCAGAGGTCCTCAGGGGCCAGAGAATGCCACATCTGGACTTCAGGGGCTACGGTGGGGTCAGAGGCATCACCTGGGGACATCTGTGATCAAGGGCTCGCATCTGAGCCAGGAGGCTCCCGGACCAGCCAGGGCCAGAATCGGGCATCTACAGGGAGGCTGGAGTTGGTTTATAAGGGGGCCAAGTGAGGAGTTCCTCTGAGTTCAGAATTCTGGGTTGGAGGGGTCAATGACCTACATGATGATCAGCCTTGTGACTGGGGTTGGACCCAAGGATCACTCCAGGGACAAGGGCTAGGACTAGGTAGGCAGTGACCAGGGGCAGGGGTCAGCTGATGACTGAGGTTAATCTGTAAACAGGGTTGGTCTTGGGATCAGTGTGTGGTCATGATGATTGAATGTCTGGGCCAGGGTTAGGGATGAGTGGTGGGCTGGGAGACCTCCTGGGTCAGTGACTGTGGTCAGGGCATGGTTGCTGGACAGGATTCATCTGTGGACAAGTCTGAGTCGGAGGGTCTGTGCACACTGGAACGCATGTCCTCAAGATTTGAGGTCAGGGATTGAGCCAGCGGTTGGAAAGCAAGATATGGGACTCGCCCAGGGGTTTTCAGTAAAAGCACCCTAGTGCAGACCGAGTGCCGCCTCCCTCCCAGGGGCCTCTGTCTTTTGCAACAGCCAAAGTCCAGACCTCGTTATCACCTGGCTTGTCCCAAGGCTGCGGCGGCCTCATCTCCCCCCACCCGCCCCTTCATTGACTCAGGACACAGAGCAAGTCCTAATCAGAGGCCACCCAGTCCCCCTCCCGGGGCTCTCAGCAGGCCTCCAACCCCTCCCAAGGGGCCCTAGACAAACAGCCCTAAACAGTGGCCCCCTCGGAGCCCTGCTCCCTGCAGCCCTGTTTCTGTGACTGAGACAGTAAACAGAAACCAGGTCCACAGTGCGATACCGTGGCACCGGTGGTGTCCTTCAGCCTGTGCAGCGATCCTTTCCCCCCTTTTCTGAGGGTTTCTTCCCCCATTCACAAGATGCACTGCTCCCGAAGGCCCCCATCTGACCTTCCGAGTAGCTGCTGACCCCGGGTGGATAAATTCTTCCTTGCTGAAGGCAGACAAGCCACGGTTCTAAAATATGGGGTTATTTAAAAACCAGACCAACCTCGCCCTCATGAAGCCAACGCCGGACTCACAGGAACCCTAGGGGGCGGCCTAGACCGGCCCCTGTGGGTGTCTGGGTCTGCTTATGCATTGGATATTTAAATCGTGCTACTCCTGCAAAGAGTTACCACTATTTGAAGCAGTTCAAAAACAAAACGAAAAACAAAGTCTCATGCGCCGGATGTTTTGAGTACAGCCTGGCCCTCACAAGGCCACCAGGGATTTGGTCAGCGATGGGGCCACGAGCCTTTCCGAGGCACTGACTGAAGGAGGCCACTGCCTTCCACGTCATGACGTCCCAGGTCCCGGAGCCCGGCCGGGGGGCGGGGGTGGGGTGGGTGAGATCCTCCAGGCCCAGGGTGAAAGCCTCTGTTGTCCACCATCGAGTTTGGAGGGGTCCAGCTCTTTCCTGCAGATGGGCACGGGGGCGTCTAGCCCCCATTTACAAAGGACAGGGAAAGCCCAGGGAAGTCGGGGGCCCTGCCCAAGGCTGCAGAGCCAGCAGAGCAGGAAAGGAGTGGCCAGTTTTACAGGGGACGAGCTTGGATGCCGGTGTGGCTCGGAGCAGAGGTACCTTGCAGCACAGACACCCCGTCTGAGGCCGAGAGGGGCTGGTCTTCCCGGTACCAGGTGAGCTCCGGGGCTGGGACAGCGTTGGTGTAGCAGTTCAGGTAGGCGGGGTTGTTCTCCACAATCTCCCGGTACTCCGTCACCCCGCCCCGGGCCTCCTCCTCCTCCTGAGACAGGATCTCAAAGGCCTCGCTGGCATCGCCCACCTTCTGGAACATGGGGGGCACTGGGGAGGGGTGGGCAGGCAAGTCACTAAGGCTTTTCCTCTCACAGACATCCCACTGTTGGGCCGTTTCCCTAGGGGGGAGCATGGGGGAAAACTCATGTTCAAAAGTCTGTGTTTATTAAGGAATGACTATATGTTGGCCGCGCAGTGGAGCGCCTTCTAGAACTCAGACCAAGGGGTCTCAGGAAGGGTTTTTGCTGTGCACGTGTCCAGGAAAGAGGAACTTGCGCCAGCTGCAAGCTTGGGATCAGGAAGGGGCCCTGCAGGTCACCTGGTTGGATTGCCCACATTTTACAAAAGATCAAAGGAAAGCCCTGTGGGGACAGTGACTTCCCAAAGGAACACAGCTCGTCTGGTGACAGGGGTGGAGCTAGAGCACAGCCACCTCCCTCCCTCCCTGTCCTGGAACCTGAGTGGCCAGACCGCCCTAGAAGCACTCGCTGTGCGGCAACACCTGGCTTACACATCTGCCGGGCCACCTTTCTTCCTTCCCTTTTTGTTAACTTTTTCTTTCTTCCTGATACTCTGGATGTTGGTTGTTTTTTTTTTTTTTTCTTTTTAAAAAATCATTTCATGGGGGGCGGGTACAACGCTTATCACAAGGCACACATTGTGATTTGGGTGAAGGTCTAGAAGCATTGGCCACCGGCTGAATAGGCTACCATTCCTACATGCATTGCCTCAACTCATCCGTCGTTCTCCCTGAGACCCTTCAGGGATCCTCATCTCCCTTGCCTCGTTTCTGAGCAAACTTCTCCCCTCACCTCCACCCCCACGCCCCACCCCCCATTGCCAGCCCTCACCCCCTCTTTCCTTTCTTAAGGAAATGTTTCTAGCAGGTGAAAAAGCAGAGACAGGGTCACGGTCCCACAGGGACCGGCTCAACAGGGATGGCTCAGAGTCTCTCATCTCACTCTGGCCAGGGAACCCCGAGTCTTCTGTTTGGGCCTGGGGGCCTGGCTGAGGGCTGCAGATGTGGTGTTTCAGCCATGCAGACCCAGTTGGAGATGAGGCCATGGTTGGGAGGAAGCCCTCTTGTCTCTGTGAAGCGTCTCGGGTGGTTGAGATGGCTCCCCGGGGAGTAAGTGCCGGAGGGCAGAGATAGCACAGACCAGTGTGTGCTTGCTGAAGGGGCCACCACGACAGCTCCAGGGGTCCCTGGAGCCAGGGCAGAATGCTCTGGGGTGCTAGATGAAGGGCAGTGAGTGTCCCCCACACTACAGTGGTTCCAACCCTGGAGTGCACCCGGCCCCCCGCCCCCCTGGACGGCACCCACCCTGGATGAGCACATTGAAGTGCTGGTCGTCTTCGCCAGCCACGTTGGTGGCCAGGCACAAGTACCGCCCCGAGTCGGAGACCTGCGTGGCCTGGATCTGGAGCAGCCGGCCCTCGCCCAGGACGTGCAGTCGCTCGTGGGGTGTCACGGGCTGGGAGAGAGGGGGCACAGAGGTCAAGAGGTGAGCACCAGAACAGCGAGGTGAGTGCTGTTGCCGAACAGTGCCACAGAGCCGGTTCCAACCCACAGAGGCACACAACAGAACCCCCGCCCGGTCCTGTCCGCTTCACGGTTGTCACATCTGAGCCCATCCACGCAGCCCCTGTGTCCATCCACCTTGAGAAGGGCCTTCCCTGTGGGTCATTGTGATGCTGGCAGCTATGTCCCTTGGCATTTCAAAGGCCAGCAGGGCCACCCAAAGGGAACAGGTGTCAGCGGAGCCTCCAGACTAGGAGAGACCGAGAAGGGGTAGGCTGTCCACCCTGGAGGAACCAGCCACTGGGCACGTGTGGTTAGCGGCCAGCCAGTCTGCTCCCGGCACCTGGTGGCCGCCCACCGGTCACTGTGATCTGGAGGATGTTCTTCCCTTCTAAAATAGCTCTGGTGAATCACAGGTCCTTTTTGAGCAACCTCATCCACGACTCACCATCCTGGAGTTGATTTCGACTCAGAGCCACCTACTGGGCTATTGACCGTAAGGTCAGCAGGTCTAAACAACGAGTCGCTTCTCGGGAGAGAGATGAGGCTTTTCACTTTGATAGAGTTACAGTCTCTGAACCCCACGAGGGCGGTCCTACCCTGACCCAGGGGGTCACGGTGAGTCGGTAAGAGTGCTGTGAGTCTATAAACGCCATGACCCTACGGGACAGGGTAGCACTGCTCTCTGGCCAGAGGGTTCTGGGGGCTGATTTTTAGCACGAGATCACCAGGCCTTTCATCCAGGCCAGTCTGTCCAGAAGCTCTGCTAAAACCTGTGCGGCACCACACCCACACACAAGCCACCCCACTCAGACGGCGGGACTTCCTCCGGAGAGCACCGACTGGGAAGCCACGGAGATTGAGGAATCCGCCATGAAAGGACCACCGCCCGGTAAAAATAGCGGGACAAGCCACCCGTGGCCTCCAAGTCCATCCCTTTCCTTGGCTCTCCGCTACATAGTTCTGAAACCATCCGTCTGTACGGGAGCAGAGGACGCATCTTTCTCTCGCAGAAGCACCTGAGAAGTTTTCAACCCCTGGCCTGGTCATTAGGGACCTGGCCTTCCCCTCCCTCCGGGACTCCTTTTCAATGCCCCTAGATGCATGTAGGTATACCTTAAGTCAAAAGGCTACGTGCACAATAGAGAGGTCCTTAGGAGCTTTGTAAAACCAAATTCGGTATGCTTAAACATCGAGCGGGGGTGGGGCTCGGGGTGGAGTAATTAGAGCAGACGTTAGCATTCACGGCACGTTCCCTCCTAGTTGGATTCTTATATAAAAATACATGGGGGCATAGAACAGGGAAGGGGTCCTGGTGGTATCGTGGTTCAGCCCCGGGCTGTGATGCTCGTGGTGGACAGTTCAAAACCACCAGTCGCTCTGAGGAGGAAAGACTGGGCTTGCTGCTCCAGGGAGCAGGTGACGTCTGGGAAAGACGTCACTGCAGGGGGCACTAGGAGTCAGCGTCGGGGAGAGGTTTCCTGGGATTGTTGGGTTTTATAGACCAGGAATTTCTTGCCGTCATGCATTGTAAAGCGGATGGCTGCAGATGCAGCTAGATTAAAGTGTAACACCTTATCCTTTGACCTCCCTTTGGACCCATTTTAAGTTTTTCAGAGACTCTGCTTTCTTTTCTACTGAAGTTTTTCTCTGTTTTACCTGATTGGTGGTGGTGGTTTGTTTGTCTTTGGTATGTTTTTTCTGCCTGTGAAATCTAGGAGAGGGAAATCTACAGAGATAGTAGCTGGATTAGGGCTTCCTTGGGGTGCGGCAGGGAGGTTGGGGGGGACATGGGGCGCTGAAGACAGTGCGCACTAGAAAGAAGAGAATGTTCTAGAATTGACTGCCGTGATGATGGCACAACTCTTCTTAATGTGACCCAACTATTGAAGTGTATGACATGTGAATTATGTGCCAATAAAACTGTTTAAAAAATAATTCTTGGGCTGAGCCCCGGTGGTGAAGTGGTTGTGCGCGGGACTGTGGCCCACTGGGTTGGAGGTTCAATTCCAGCAGTGGCTCCACAGGAGCAAAGGCTGGGCCTCCTGCTCCCACCACCAGAGGGCAGTGATGCCCCTCCCCCAAAAATTCTTAAATGGTGACCAGGGAACCCCGACGAACTTTGGTGCCAGGTACTTTAAGGGCTGCCTTTTTCCGGAAGCTTCCAAGACTCAGGAACCTCCAGGTCAGAGCCCAAGGCCCCCGAGGGGTCTCCACTCACCCGTCCATCCTTGTACCAGCTGATGGTAGGAGGGGGCACAGCCCAGCACTCACACTCCAGGGTCAAGGTGCTGTTGACCTTGGTCTTCACTTCCTTCACGCCAAACTCCCCCGAGGGGTCGTCTTTGGAGATGGAAGGGGGGACTGAAAACCACAAGGGGGTCTGAGGATCAGAGCTGGGGAAGCGGACAGACACCCTACAAGCACCCTGTTCCTGGGGTGGGCTTCGAAGCAAGGGGCTGGGTCTGGGGGAACAGGAGCCTGGGGTTCTTCTGCCCAGAAGCACCATGTGTCTGCGGTGGTGATAAGATGGGGGCAGGTCTGAGACAGGGGAATCTCTGCACTGACCAACCTCCTGAGGCCATTTTTGGAGAGTCAACCGTCTCTGGTTCCCACCCCACACTGGAGTGGCAGAGAAGCAGGGGCTGGCATGGGTCTAAGATCCATGCAGCCCAAGTCCTGACTCTCCATTCCCTTGGTGCCCTCAGCTCCAAACAGAAAATGAGCCAGCCCACCCAACTGCCTCGGGAACCTCAGAGAAGACAAGTGCTGGGTCCCCGGGGTGCCCCAAAGGTGCCAGACTCACTGAGGACCTCCACGTGGTAGTTCTTCATTGCCTCCCCGAGCTCATTGGTGACCATGCAGGTGTACTGGCCTGCATCTTCCTGCTGGGCATTCAGGATCTGCAGCCCGTGGGTACCTGCTTGGGGGGCAGGTCGGCAGCAAGGGTCACCCAGCAGCAGTAGCCTCATTGGGCATCTGTGTCCAAGACTCACCAGTCCCCTTCCTCCCACTCCATCTGTCGACAGATCATCTGCCCCCTGCTCCTCCCACCGAAGGCATCACCTGGAAGCAGCTGGATGTTCTTGGAAACTTCAAACGGGGACCCGTCCTTCATCCAGGTGATGGTGGGGGAGGGGAAGGCCAGGGTCTCACAGATCAGCGAGATGGGGTTGTTGATGGTCACGGTCACCTCCTCGTCTGCACTGCCCTCGGTCACGCCAAGGATGGTGGGAACGACTAGGGGTAGGGGAAGTGAGTGCTCATGAACAGGGGTCCCCAACCCTGAGGATCCTCAAGGAACCAGGAAGGCCTCCACTTTGGGTGCCCAATTGCAGAGCTACTCCATCTCATTCTACAGATGGAGAGACTGAACCTCAGAGCTCACGCACGGGACTGCCAGACACAGGAAACTTGGGCTCCAAGTCACGGCACTGCATAATCCTTGCCTGCACTTCCCAGACAGTCTCTGAGCATCGAAGCTATCTGTGAATGTAACTGGAGCCTCATCACGTCTGTTTGTTTCCAGTCTGGTGACTAGCCCCCCTTCCCCTCCCCTCCTCTCCAGGTTGAACCAGGGTCCCCTGCTCTGTTCCTAGTAGGCGAGTGTCTCTACTGTTCTTGTCTAACATTTCTCTGTCAGTCCCTGCAGGATGCTCCCCTGCCCCACACACCCAGGCCAGCATTTTCAGAAACAAATTTTCCTGATGATGTCTGGAGCCCTCTGGTCTTTATAGGGTTCCTGCAACCTACTGGACAGTGTGCGGTGCACTCAGGAGACACAGGCCCCCAGGGTGGCCAGCAGAGCTCCAACTCTTACCCTGGACACTAAGCTGCAGGTGCTTGGTTCTCTCCCCAGCGGTGTTGGCTGCGATACAGGAGTAATGGCCAGCGCTGGACAGGTTGGCCCGGATGACTTGCAGGATGGCTCCGTCTGGGGAGATGTGGTGGGCGTCTCCACTGGTCAGGGGTCGGCCATCTTGGAACCATGTGACCTTGGGCTGTGGATGGCCTGTTCACGCAGGAAAAGGAAGTGGGGGATATAGCTCAGCAGGCTCCACCAGGTCAGTCCAGAGGTTGAGGCTTCTCTGGAATGAGGCAGTGGACATGGATTTTCCATCCGGGTCCAGAAGCCTGGGCAGCAGGGGAGGACAGAGAAACAGCTACCGGAGCTGGCCTGCATTCCTTTCCTGTGTTTTGATTACCTTTTCTTCACTAAGCAGTGGACAGAAGCTGCTCAATACTTACAGGCAAGATACAAAGGCAAGTTATCCTTTCCTTTCTCTCCTCCTTCAATGCCTCCTTCCATCTATCCCTCCCTCCCTCCACTCATCAATCCATCTACCCATCCATCCACTCATCTACTCAACCATTCACCCATCTATCCATACACCTGCTCATCTACTCAACCATTCATCCAACTATCTACTTACCTACTCAACCATTCATCTATCTACCATCCATCCACTCATCCACTGAACCATTCATCCATCTATCCATCCACCCACTCATCTACTCAACCATTCATCCAACTAGCCATCTGTCCACTCATCCACTCAAACATTCATCCATCTACCCATCCATCCACTCATCCACTCAACCATTCATCCACTCATCCATCCCTCCATCCACTCACCAATCCATCCATCTATCCATCTATTCACTCATCCACTCAACCATTCATTCTCTAGTAATTTCTCTAGCCATCCCTCCATCCACTCATCAATCCATCAATCCATCCCTCCATCCACTCATCCATCTATATCCATCCACCAATCCCTCCATCTACTCATCCATCCATCTGCCCCCAGCGTTTGTGGCAGTCTATTCTGCTAGCAGAGGAGTCCCTGGGTTCAACTGCAGGCTCAAGGTTGGTGGCTGAAAGCACGCAGATGCACCTCAGGACACAGGCCTGACCATCTACTCCCAGACACCTTGAGTGGGCAGTTCGACTCTGCACACACTGACCACCAGCCTCTGGGATTGATTTGATGGCAACTAACAGCAGAGTCTGACATGGGGACAGCGATGTCACAGACCTCTATGGCCCAGCATGGTCTACGCTGGGACAGGAGACCACAGGGGACTGCGGGGACCAAAGCCTCCCAGAGGAAGGTTCTGGACACTGAGATCTGCAGACAGGTGAGGAGTGGGCATGGATTCTTGGGAGCAGAGGAGACAGCAAGTGCAGGGATGAGCAGAGACATAGAGCTGTGTCCAAAATGTAGAGAGAATCTCCGTGGGGAGTGGGAAGGGGTTGGTGGGGGGAGCGCAGAGAGGCCCGTCTCACTCCTCTTCTGACCCTCCCTTACCGGTGGCATTGCATGTCAGGTAGGCCGTCTGCCCTTGGGAAACCTTGACCACCTCTTCCTGGTCCTCGTTCTCGATGCTGGGAGGAACTGGGGGAAGAAGGACAGTTATTGACTGGGGTTGGCCGCCCAGGCTGAAATCTGTGGAGCAATAAGCCAAGGACGCCCCTCCCTCTTATCTTATCTCCCCTCCCCTCCTGCTTCCACAGACAGAGAGGGCAGTGAGGCGAACAGACATTTGGGGGTTGGATCAATGCCTCTGAGGAAGGCCCAGGCAATGTCTCTGAGGAAGGGTGGACATACCCAGGACCTCCACGCTGAAGTTCCTCCTCGCCTCCCCAGCCTCATTGCTTGCCAGGCACGAGTAAAGGCCTGTGTCTTGCTCCTGCACCTGAGTTTTCTTCAGCATCCAGCCACCTGGGGAGGGAGGGGGATGGGGCTGGAGCACGGCTGTGAACAGTCTCCTGGTGCAAGGCAAGGCCAGGAAGGCGAGGCACCAGGCCCTATAATCCTGTAGGTGTCTGTCTCCCTCAGTGCTCCATTCTGTAGACAGGTAACCATGAAGGTGGCCCAGCAGAGACTGCAGGCCTGCGCCTGGAACATTTGAGGGCCCTGCGCTAGCAAGAAGGGTCTGCTGTTTCCCGGGCACTTGTGGCTCTGAAAACTGATGAGCACTAAGAGGAGAGCTCAGGAGCCCTGGTGGTGTAGTGGGGTACGTGGTAGGCTGTCAATCACAAGGTCAATAGTACGCATCTCCCCGATGCTCCCTGAGAGAAAGATGAGGCGTTCTGTTGCGTCAAGCAGTTCTACCCTTATAACTGAATTGATGGCAATGAGTTTGGTTTGTGGTAAAAGGCAGCTATGGGCCATGGGATGGACAGTTAGGCCTTCTCCTAAGAAGTCCTCGGCAGA